>VWPV01004631.1:0-18208 GCA_013389885.1 Geococcyx californianus
AAAAAAAAAATCCTTTTCCTGATTCATGAGCCTAATCTCTATTTCCTTTCTTTTTCCATTAAGTCTGGTATGAAGTAAATGTTCTGATGTTATAATTCCAAGCATCAAAACCAAACAAATATTTAAACATTAAAGTATTTTCTAATTTTTTCCAATTCATGTGGCCAAATCAACAAAAAATACCAGTCAGTTGCATAGCCTTATTGAATAATTTGTATCTGGCACAGAGTGGTCCCCCAAAAGAGCATGGGTTTTCATCTGCATTGAGATGCTGAGCACATGATACTGTTCCCAGGTTCATCATCATTTCAAGTCTTCCTTGCATGAGAGCATTTTCTATGATTGAAAAGTTATAGACTCACAGAATCTGAGGAGTTTAGAAAACCACTAAAAAACACTCAGTGCTTGTTTTAAGGGAATAAATTTCCTATGTATTTTATTAAGAAAAAAAAACTACAACATGATCCTCAAAGAACTTCATATCTTCTTCTTAAGCTAATACTGGCTATGATTATCATGGAATCACAAACATTTTTTATTCAGTTTCAAAAAGTGCTGTTGGTATGAAATATAAAAGTATTTTTTGATAGATACATGTTGCATAATAGGGTGGAATTATCTCGCATGTCATTTCTAGAACCATTCTGAATGCATTCCATGAGTGTGATGATTTTGTTCATTTGGGAAGGATGTAATCTAAATTAAATTGTCTAGCTCTGGGTAGCAAAACAGAGCAGATAAAGCAAGGCACGTGTTGTACAGCTAGCTACTGCTAATCAATGTAATGATACAACAAACCCAAGTGTAATGATGCAACAAGTACAGAGCCCAAATTTTGAAGTACCAAGTGATGATGGATACAATTGCAATTCATTGAGATCAGAACTTTCCAGCACGACTAAGCAGGAATGTCAGAGGTTTAAAATACATAACTAAATACCTAAGTAATACTCAGGTTTGTTCTAGCTCTGACAACGTAATGATATGAGTAGTTAACAGCAAGTCTCCCACATTAGAAGAATGAAATAATGTCTGAAGAACATGCTACTGTAGTGTTTCTGTCTTAAAGTACCACTTAAAATATTCCTTCTGCATGGTCTGTTTTCTTAGTGCTCAACTGTATTAGTTTTTGGTCAAAGTTGACGCTCACCAGAACACAAATTCTTTATCATTTTCCATCATATGAAGCACAATGTGAAAGGAATTAAAACCTTCAAAACACAGATGATCAGGAGGACACAGGTAAGGTATAAATTTCTATACAATATTAGATTCTGACTAAAAATACCTGGAAAGATTCCCGGTCCCATCTCATTATGACAACAAAAGGGATCAGCTGGTGAGGGCACCTTGAGTGCTGGGTTCAGTTTTGGGCCCCTCACTCCGAGAAGGACACTGAGGGGCTGGAGCGTGTCCAGAGAAGGGAACAAGGCTGGGGAGGGGCTGGAGAACAAGTCCTACGAGGAGAGACTGAGGGAACTGGGGTTGTTTATCTTGGAGAAGAGGAGGCTGAGGGGAGACCTCATCCCTGNTATTTAAGATGAGTAGATGAAGCATTTAGGGATATGGTTTAGTAGTGGACAGCTAGAGTTGGACTCAATGATCTGAAATATCTTTTCCAACCAAGTGATTCTGTGATTCTAAAATGTGAGTAAGCTTTTGTCATCAAAAAAATCCAGTTAAATTGCATACCCTGGGGGAAAAAAACCCACCTATTTTTTTTCTAACTGCTATCTGATAATATTCTAATTCTTGTATTATGAGAAGCAATGTATGATTGTTGCCCACTCAGTTCTTCCGTGCCACTTGTAGATTTTTATATACTTTTATGAGATTCTTCCTAGTCTGTTTAAATGCTTGCATACAGAAGACATTTCACAGCTATCCTCATTCCCTTGTGTTCCCTTTCCAGCTCGAGAAATGTAGATAAACCATAAACTAGTGTGATGGCAGCACGAGCTTTTCTTTTGTTCTCTCTTTTTTTCCTCTCTCAGCAGCTTCTGAAATTCTGCTTTCTGAATACTAAATCACCATCTACATAGAACTGACTTGCATAAAATTTTTCATTATAACTTTCGTGTCTCTCTAAGATACAGCAGCCCACTCAATGTTGGAGACCAAAGCTCTGGAAAGCTACTGAGGGTTCCTCCCTAGGCTTCCTCCCTGTGTTTCTTTGCATTTACTAACATGAATTTAATTTGCTGTTTTATCCCCTCCTTACTCAGTACCATGAGTGATGGATTCTACTTGAATGATTTCTGGGTGAAGACAAGGAAGTGTTCTGCCAAGCTGTGGGTGCTTTGAAGAGAGTCAGCTCAGTATCGGGAAGTATACGTCTCAGGACTTGTATAGTTTTGTGGAATTGGAATTCCTAAGTTCTCTAAAATAAATTTGGTCAAGAAATTATCCTATTAAGCCTGTGCATTTCTTTGACTTCTGCCACTGAGTCTGTGAAGGACTTAATGGGCAAAACCTGACCCCCAAATGAGGTTATGGAGAAGTAGTGACAAAAGGAATGTTGAAAGTCTGCCTCCCTAGTTTTCAGGATCAAGGGCAGCAGTGGGAGGAGCAGAACACATGGTTCCAGAAGATAAGTTTAGTTGACAAGAAGGAGAGGAAAAGAGACCTGGAATTACAAAGAAGAGATAAAAGTCGGTCTTTACCATAAATCTGTTAACTTAGAAACAAAGCATCTTGATAGTGAGATGACTCTATGGTCGGGTACTTGGTTGGTTGACAGCAGAAACGTTGACAGAATATGTCCACTGTGGTCATCATGTTTCTGTACAGTTGTTTTTTTCTCAACTGGCAACAGTGAAGCAGTTTGATATGACTTTGTGCTATGTTTCTTGTACAGATTTAAAGTTTCTGAGACAGAAGTGGTACTTGGTTTTTGCTCGCTATGCAGTGTTTTGGTCAGCAGTAGGAATTAGACTCCATGGTGCTGAGAGAAGGGATCTTCAAAGTGATCTGAATTCCCCATGCTTATTCAAACTGCTTTAAAACTAGAGTATGTGTCCTTGGGGATACAGTGTTTCAGCTTCTTGCGTAAGGCAACCTTAAGATGTGTCTCCTCACAAAATACAAAACAAGAAAAATCTTTAAGGTTGTCAGATCTTCCTTCTACTGTAGATCCGAAATTTCGCCCATGTGGGAAACTAGCAGTGTCTTCAGTGAGTCACCAGACACGTTAAGGTTTTTCCCTCTCTGTATCTTTGCCTTGGTTGGAATATTGGTAATCATTACCTCTTGGGAAAGCAAATTTCACTTACCGGTGTTGCAAAAGAATTTGGTTCATTGTGGAATCACACAGAGTGGCACTTAAGGGGGCTGCTATCTTCACAGGAGTTTATCTCAAGGAGACAGAATGTTGAACATCCTTAACAGCAAACAACAGCAGCTCGGATCAAATATTGAAGAAAATAAAGAGTTATTTTTGCAATAACCGTTTGTTGTGATATCCTTGTGGTCACCTGAACAGTTTGAGGTGTCTCCATTTCCAAATATGCACAGGCTGAGAGAGCTGAAGTTGTTCAGCCTGGAAAAGAGAAGGCTCTGGAGTGACCTTACAGCAGCCTTCCAGTCCCTGAAGGGGCTGCAGGAAAGCTGGGGAGGGAGTTTTTACAAGGGCAAGTAGTGATAGAATGAAGGGGAAGGGCTTTGAATTCAAAGAGGGAAGATTTAGATTAGATATCAGGAAGAAATTCTTCATACTGAGGTTGATGGAGCATTGGCACAGGTTGCCCAGGAAAGCTGTGGATACCCCTTCCCTGGAAGTGTTCAAGGCCAGGTTGGATGGAGCAGCCTGAGCTAGTGGGAGGGGATTGGAACTGGATGGGCTTTAAGGTCCCTTCCCACCCAAACCATTCTATGTTGGTTTTATGGGATTTAACTTCTTGCTTTGATTTACTTTGTGAATTCTAGTTCTTTCCAGAGCTGTTTAGACTCTGTAGTCTTATTCTTCTGCTATTTCTTTTAAATTAAGGCATCAGCATTGTCAACGTTGGCCTTTTATATTATGAAAATATCTATGATATTCCTTTACTGACCTTCTTAGCTGGGAGTGTGGTCTATAGAACACATTCTCTTAGAGGGTAACATAAAGATATTCTGTTTTTCTAACAGCTTTAAGCATAACCTTGGGCTGCCTAAGGTATAGGAAATATTTGGAATATTTTTTCTTTCTAGATTTATCCCTGCCATTCTCTTTCCATTTATTTGATTGGTTCTTCTCAACCACTGAGTCCTACCTTCTTTTGTACTGCAGGTGCATTCACTCTTTGCTTTTACGTGTAAATAGCTCAAAAGGTTGCACCTGTAATCTGTGTTTTAAGGCACAGACTACAGAGAGTTTGAACTTTTTGAGCACTGTTCCCTCCCTTCCTGTACCACGTTAACATTGTCCCTCAACCCTACATCGACAGTTTTATATCCATGGCAATAGCTTCTCTGGTGATCAATGCGGTCAAACTCAAGTGACAGAGATAACATTTCTTAATATTCCTCCTCCGCATATCCCTATGCATTGTACTTATCTCATTTCATTTTTTCAAGCATTTTATTCCTTATTCTCCCATTGTGAAAACAAAATACTCCTGAACTTCAGTTTAATGTCTTGCCCTGAATGTTTGGGGTTTTTTTAAGTTTTGATATCGTGATTTGGCTAACCATGCCAACTTCTGTATGTCAAAACCAAAAGAAATAAATAGCTTGTTTGATCTCAGGCTTAATAGTCTTGCAAAACTCTTATTGTAGAACTCTGTACATAACTTGAATACTTTTGAATCGGTTATGTTGTTGGTATTGTTCTCATCTAAGTTATGCAAGCTCTGGTTCTTATATGCTCTTGTTTAGTTGACACTGCATCGGTTGACCCCTTGTAGTCACCGCATCTGTTCTTCGTATGGAAAGAAATCATCTTACTATCAGCTCACCATTAACTATCAGATACATGGGCAGCTTTCTGTACCAGACTCCTTTTGCTTATAATAGTTTGGGTTCTTTGCAGTTTGCATAGTGGTTGTCTACTGTATACCTAGATATGCTTTCCTCAAGAAAGTTCAAGTCTGTATCTTCCTCTGGTTTTTCTCTGTTTCTGTTGCATGTTGTAGTTACAGCCCGATCTCTACTTAGTGCAGTATTCCTCATTTATCCTGAGGATGTGCCATATTGGTCCCTCTCTGCTGGGTAAAGACAATCAACTGCCGTCAGAAATAAAGTTTCTTAAAAGTGTATCACACTCAGCTGGTGCTCAGTGCTCACGGACAGGATGTGATGCATCAAACTGGATGTGCTCATGCACAGTGGATTTCTCTCCACCTGCCATCATTCAGTAGAGTGAACAGCACATTCCTTATCTTCCAAATGGAGATGCTCATGTTGATACACATCCATATATGCATGCTTCCTGTTCCATTGAAGTGAGTATAGGTATAGATCTGTATGCTGCAGGAAGTTTTTAAATGTAGATGTTGTATCCCAGGCATGTCTAAATATCTGCTAGGGAAATTACTGCTTGGGGACCTCTTTTCTACTAGAAGCATTGAATAGACAAGAGATTTCTTGTCCTGCTGTCCATTTGCTTGTGGTTTGGTTTGCTTTTCTTCCAGGAATACCCTTCTTTACTTATTTTCAGAAATGAAGCATGGGGCAAAGCATTCTTTTCCACAAGAACTGGGCCCTTTATAAGGTTCTGTCTAGAGATGGGAAGCAAGAGCAATGATCACAGCTAGTCAATCCATTATCATTGGCCCGCAGACAGTCCTACTTTAGATAATGTGAGCTTACCCAGAAGACTTGTTCCCAGTATTCCTCTCTTCTTCATATAAATCATTAGATATTACTCAGTCCATCCTTGATGAAGTTGATCTTGGACAAACAGAGCAAGCTGAGACAACAGAGCTCTAGTGCACAGAAAACTCAAGCCTTGTGTATACCCTACTGCCTTGCAATAGCAAAGCTGACGTGGCAAATAAGGCGGTTCACGGGTATGTGCAGCGTTGCTTAACTAGTTAGTATAATAAGTAAATTAACATTTTGTTTATTGATTTTAAATGTCTTAATTCTTTAGCATGTTCTCATTGATTGGTCATGGTTGTTAACGTTTTTCTTAGGTGATGGGAGATCAAGGAGAGGGGATATGAGTTGTAAATCACACAAAGGTGCCTGCTGCATGGCCCCAGTTCAGTAGATGCGGGTTAAAATGAAACAAACGTTAGCAGGATCATTTGAATCTGAGGTGCTGGGTAACAAAACTGACAGTGTCTCAAGTGGTGAAGGAATTGTTCTTTTGAAGTAGTTTATGGTAAAGTGACTTAATTTAAAACATTGTTCAGTATTGAAGTATTATATGATTATTGCTATGGAAATGAAAACAACAGAAAGAGAAGTATTTTTTACTTGAGTTCTTCCCTAGCTGCATTGATTCTTAAAAGAATTGGAACAGGCTTTGAATTTTCATTCTGCATAACTGTTTTTTTGAAACTTCAAAGCATATTTAGGGCAGAAGACTCTTACGAACATTACAGTGCTCAAAAATACTTTCCCCATGTCTGGTAGTCTGGTTATGAGTAGTGAGAAAGTGCTGATGTTTTTAACCAAGTACAGTTTCCTAAACATCTGAAAGAAATATGCATTTATTATTGGAAGATGGATACTTGCTCAGCTGGACTCTAGCCTGTGTTTTGCATGAACTTGCTTGGTATTTGCAGCATCCTTTTCATTCTTGAACCTTGTTGCTAAGAGGGTTGCTCTGTTGTTGATCCGTCTTCTCACTCTTCATTTTTATTAATATCTAATCTCAGTATTAGTTTCATGTTTCCATTTATGTAGAGCACTGTTTCAACATAGTTAATAGGAGACCCTGTTGCAAGACAGTAAAAAGGGGTTTGGAATAGGTTTTAAATCATATTTTAAAGGGTTTGAAAACCTGGTTTATCACATTTAGTAGCTTGAGATAATATATTACAATTTTTAACTTAGTTTAGGCAGATTCCAGAAGAGCAAGCTATTAAATGGAAACCCCGTCATGAACTCATCAATGCACAAATTTTTTAGTTTACCGAATACACAGTGTGCATTGTCATAATGTTGCTGATCATTCAAGGTTCAGGACAGCACAAGGGTCTGACTCGCTCCTGTTTTCTAAACCTGTTCTAGCCGTTCTCTGAACACACAAAAAGTCCAGATAACAGGAGAAGCAAAAAGTCCAGATAACAGGAGAAGCTACTCTGGCAGAACGTGAGTAATCTCATGCAGATCTACCAAAAAAAAAAGGACCTATTTATATCACATTTCACTCATATCCTACATCTCTCTCTTCCCTCTGCAAGTCAGTGTGAGGGTAAGAGGAAAGTTAGCACTGGATTATTGCTATCATTTAGTACAAAAACACTCATTGGTCTTTGCTGTAGAAGGTCCGTTGTTGGATCACGACAACAGCTAAAGCGCCATTGGGTACTGTTTTATTAACGACCCTCCTAATAGCTGGTGGCAGTGAGAGAGGGAATTTACTAAGCGTGTCGTGGCGGTGCTCTTTTGGCCAGTTTCAAGCAAGAGTTACCCCCAGGAAGACAAATAATACCTCGATTTTATGCCAGGAAATTTAGTGAGTGCCAGCTCTCTAAGTGGTTTGAAATCGAGACTTTCCAGGGAAATAAGGGAATAACATGCCCTTAGCTGAAGCAGAGGCTCAAACACTTATCGTCACCTTCCCCACTTTCACACTGAGTGAAACTTTTAGAATCATTCTTACTGGGCAGGAAATACAATATCACTTTATATAGGTGTCTAGGCTAAACTGAACGCCCTGTATCGCAACTCTCATATCGCACGTATCACTTTGCATATTGCACATGTTATATCGCATACTGTACATATCACACCTGATTTATTGCACATCTTGCACATCATGTATCACACGTATCATGCATAGGCATCTGTCACACGTTATCACGTATCTCATCTATGTGATATTGTATATTGTCCATATTGCACATGTGCAACGTATCACGCATATATCACATATTGCACATATCGCATGTCACATCATTCATACGGCACATGATACATCGCACATATGCAGTATATTGTGTATTGTACACATTACACATTGCATCACATATGACATCATGCATCATATTGAACATCATATTGCACATATTTCAAATATGTAGTGTATTGCACAACATCATATATCATGTATGTTCCACATACTGCATCTATCAAACACCATGCATATTGCATATCATATATCATGCATATCATACGTTACATATGTTGCATGTCACATGTGATACATCATATATCACATTGTATATCATATATTGTGTATATATCCCGTGTGATACATTGTATATATCACATTGTATATCATCTCATACTGTTTACTGCCTTCTCACAAGGGAGGGAGGAGAAACAGGTGCTGATCTCTTCTCTCTTGCAACCTATGGTAGGACTAGAGGGAATGGCAGGAAAATGTGTCACAGGAGGCATAGACTGGATGTTAGGAAGACATTCTTCACCCAGGGGGTGGTGGAGCACTGGAACAGCTCTCCCAGGGCAGGAGTCACCGAGTCTGCCAGCATTCAAGAAGCGTTTGGCCAATGCTCTCAGACACATGGTATGAATGTTGGGACTGTCCCGTGAACACATGGGAGTTGGACTCGATGATCCTTTTGGGTTCCTTCCAACTCAAGTAATTCTATGGTTCTATATATTGTGTATATATCGTGTGTTATACATCATATATATCACATCATATTTAATATACTGTGTATATCACATATAAAATATATAATCTATTGTATATATTGCATATAAAGTATATCATATATCACATAGATTATATATCACATATATGTCCTACTTTGACAGATGACAGGGAACAGCTGCAGTGTGACTTCTGAAACTACCTGCATTTTCACAGCATTGTTGGTGCAGGTGTGGCACTGCTCCAAACAGTTCCCAGTGTTATAGCTTGCTCAAAGCAGTAATAGAAAAAAGAAGAACGGGTAACTTCAATTTTCAATCATATAACAATAAACTTTTACAGGCAAGTTTTCTGTAATTAAATTAAAACTAAGAATCTTTGGCATCCCTTTCTGCTCCCACATGTTTCTTAAATGAAGTATTTTTACTTCCTCCAGAATCCTTCTTCATTGCTACAAAAGGACTAGAGATGACTTTGCAAAATCCAAAGGGTGAAAGTCAAGCTGCTACACGCAAATGGGGGCTCTTTTTGTTCAAGTCAGTATGAATATGCCAGTTAGATTTTAAATCCCTTCATAAACACGTGAGAAGAAAATGAATATTCATATCCAAGAATATTCCTTGTCACTTAAGATGAATGACTGAAAACATTTTGTTTGTAAAAGGCTGAATACATTTGGTATTAGGTTCATTCCAACCCAACCCATTCTATGATTCTATGAAAATGCTACATAAATCTTTCAAATAACAGAGGGCAAATCACTTTCACATCACTTGTTCTCCAGAAGTAAAACTTCCTAGTGTTTGAAGAGAAATGCTGCTTGTAATTAACAACAGAATCATTTTTAGCTTCAAAAAGCTTATTCTTGAAAGACTGAAACATGAAAAAGAGGTCTAAGTCTATTAAGAGAAGTTGGATCTTTGATTTTTTTTCAATCCAGCTCTAGCTCTGTAAACCCTGAACAAAGCAGGTTGTGTTTGTACTCATGTACTGCCGTGCTGTGACAGAACTATCCTGGCGTCTGGGGAAGAGGGTGTAGTTACAAGGCCACGTCAGCACTGTAGTGATTGTTATATATTTCTGTTATACTTGATTATCCAACTTGAGACCTAAGTTGTCGGTTGGTCATGGAGTGCTGAAGCAACCAGATAGATTTTTAGCCTCTTCGTGGCTGAAAAATAGAGAACGATTCGCGACTGTTTGATGGTGTCTGCAGACTGTGCTTAAATATATGAATGTTATCTGTATGCACACTTTCAGATTGAATCGGGTTGGTAACGATGGAGAAAACATTCATGTTTGCACTGGTAGTTATTTTGTGTTGTAAAACTACTGATTCTCCTGGTGAAAATGAGATTTCTTTAATTATCTGATCACCTTTTTTGAGTAATAAAATTCTAAAGGGTTGAAGTATTCCTTTTTTGAGATATACAACTATCATAGCTAACTTTATAGTGCATTAATTTTCTCACTGCATTGAGCCAATGGAAGAGTAATCATTTTATCTTCATAAGAATGAACAATATGACAGATGTTTTTGCACGACAGAACAATATGAATTATACAGAATATACAAAGAGTTTTCATTTTCAATAATAAATTTTATTAAAAGCAAAGAAGCTTTAGTCTGGCTTTTAGTAGTAAAAACGGGTGACATCAATATATGTGGTGCAATATAAATACTTAAGGCTCACAATTTTTTTTTTCTTAGGGTACAACAGCCCTTTAAAGAATGTTTTTCATGTTCCAGCGACAAAGGCAAATTAAAATATGATGCAAGGTGGATAAAACAATAGTAGGTCAATTAGATGCCACAGTGTAGTGTTGACAGGTTGATAGATCCATTATTGTGGAAATGCTTTTGCTGTAGTGCCCACTATGTAACTGCTCATAATAAAACCAAATTACTTTTGGCCTTCTCACATTGGCATTCTCTGTCTTAAATACCCAGACATGCACATACGTTTCTCTTTGTCTACCTCTGCCCCTGCTTTGCCAGAAAGTTCCTCACATACTGGAAGACCTGCCCTTGCAGCCAGGAGATGTGCTGTAGGAGTCCCCAGTGTTCAAGAGGTTTGTGGTTTCACGTACCGTGCGTGTCTCAGCTGGCTCCCTGTTAGGTTTTTCTGTTGTCTTCTTGGAAATCCTGCTTTCCTGCTGGCTTGGAGCTTATTAGTACAGTCAGAAAGCAGACTGGAACAAAGATGGGTAATTGGGATGCTTTCCCTTGTTATGAGAACAAGACAGAGGTTTCCACTAATATTCCTGGTGGTGCTGATATTTGCTCTATGCAGGTGGTTTCGAAGGCTCACTTACCTGCTCATGTGCCGAGTAAGGCTATAATTCTGTTGGCTCTTGGTCTCCCCCACCTGTAAAACAAACAACAAAACGCAGACACTTCCCTCAGGTTAACTGGCAGCACTTTCAAGAACCGATTTGCTCTGAAACCTTGTGTATGCACTTCTGAGGGAGATCTGCCTTTTTAATAGTAGTATTTGCTTGCAAAAACCGTGCCGATCACTCTGTTCCCACAGAGTCCTAAAATGTCTGAGGGTAGTCGTATCGATATGATTAATTTCTAAATTAATTATTTTAATTGCAAACACTTCGTTAGCTGTTTATATGGATATTTTTCTGAGCTGGCTGTAGTGTACTGCTGCAATCGAGACAGTGCTCTAACAACAGCTTGTTTCAAGTTCGTTGAGCTGATATCCCCACAGGTCTTTTCTTAAGTGCGTTTATTTGTCTTCTATTGCACGCATTTAGCAAGCAGTCAGTCAGAGATTTTCAGTTCAGAAGTCTATATATTGCTATCACACACTTTGCTGCTTTGGCTTTTCTCATTGCTTACTGAGTTGTAAACATTAATTGTCATATTTATCTTCATTCCTAACCAGTTTTCTGCTTACTTTATCAAACGATGCCTTCTGGATTTCTTTATGGCTTGCTTTATCTATTTGAAGGTCCCAGGTATTTTTCTACTAGATAAACAATAATCTTATTCTTTCATATGCATCAGCGATTCTTAGAATTGTGCTTTATGCAGTTTTTATCTTTATTAAGTATCAAATGACTGTGTCCTGCAGGGAAGCAAACGATGATATTTAAGTTCTCCTTGCTGCCCCTTGACTTCCCTTGAGCAGATTATCACTTCTTCAGATAAACTTCAGTCTCGTCTCTGAGCACATTTTGCAGTAATCTTCATTTGAAGAACCCCTTTATGACAAGGTTATGACGTTGGAAGGCAAATACAGTGCAGATGCCTGGCCTGGTTACGCATCTTTCTGTGGAGGATTGAGTGGAACTTAGTGCCCACAGTCTTGCAGTTTGAAGCAACAAGGCTGATTAACTGAAAAGTGGTTTTTGGTAAATTCTTCCTTAATCAGTGCTATTCTTCAAGGTGAGTTTTCTTTTTTAGACTGAGAGAGAGAGATATTTCTGTAAGTTAGAGCGGCCTTTCCAATTATTGTTAATTACTTTGTAATATGAGGAAGATGACAAATTGCATGACTTGCTTTGGAAATTTGTGTTCAAAATTGCCTTCAAAAGCTGCTGTGCTTAGAGCTTATGGCCACAATGAAGCTGCAGTTTTACCCTGTTTGTTTGGCATTTTCAGGATATAATAGACCTAAAAGCAGTAGCGGTGGGAGGAAATGAGATGACCCAGAAGCATCCCGTGAGAGTAAACAGCTCTTAGCTAGAAGTGTATCAGGTTAAGAACACGGCCTCCTTTAGACTGACCTTTTTGTTCTTCACTGGGTGGTGTCCCTAATTGAAAGGGTTTATGAATTACTGCGATGTACCTACTCAAAGAAAACATAGTTTTTAATCTATGTAAATATCAGTCTGATCTAAAACATTTTGAAACCATTTTCTTCAAATTAAATGGTGTTTCAATACTCTCTCCTTTTTCCAAGTGCATTTTTAAATAGGCATTGTGATCCAAGCCTTATTAAAAGACAACTCTAACTTCCTAATCAAGGGCTCTTGAGTTTCTCCAATATTTCTCACGCGGCAAATGATACAAGACCTGCTCCAGAGAGAGTACTACGGAAAAGATTGAAACTGCTTATTGGAAGGTGGAATGCAGGCTGTGCTTATCCTTTTAACTGATTTTGAAGTCTAGGTATTAAAACAAGAGGATTAGGGTTAAGCAAGGTAAGTATTTTTTTGAAAGAGGGAATAGGACAACAAGGAGAATACAGAGTAGTATATGACCTTTGCTCAAATGCCACAACCCAAAGCAATAAGTTTAAAAGTTTAGAAGACAGTTGATTACTAAGGAGGCTGAGGAATGTACTGCTGACTTTGATTTTTGGCTAGGAAAGCTCACCTATAAATGAACTTGGAGATGATGGGGAGGTGGAAGGAGGATTTTAGAGGTCCAGTAGAATGCAGAATAAAATTGGGGAAAGTGAATGATTCTTCAGAAGTTATCTGGTTATTCTGTTCCCACCATTTTGGCTGGAGGGACTTAATCACGGTTTATGCAGCTGAAAGTGGTAGCGGATGGGAAGGAATAGAATAAGGTTGGGCAGCATAGGGGGGAAATCACTTCTGCATCTGGCTCTGGTTTCCTCACTTGGAACACCCCATTTTCCATTGTGCTGTCACTTAGTTTCTCGTCCCCTCCTTTGCCTCTTGAAATATTAACCAGCTTTCCCCTAGAGTTTTCCAGAGATGTCTCTGTAAGTTGTCATTCCAGATTAAATAAGGAAGGCACATTTCAATCCTTCTTTCTGTCTATCAGACCTCTCTTTGAAGGAACGCTGGAGTTCAGATTTTGGAACCTGTAGCTGAAGTGAGTTACTCCTAAATATAAAAAGCCTCTCAGCTCTTCACAGACTTCATTAGATTCAGTTCAACTACATTCAAATTGTAAGGATATCATAATCTGCTATATTATTGATTGTCTGACGTATACGACTTCATCCATACACTGATAAATATATTGCATAGTGGGCATCAAAGTCCTTATGGTTAGGGAAAAGAAAATCAGTGCAGAAACAGCATCTGAGACATCTACTGAAGGAATTGTATTTTTACTTGACAAGAGGGTCAAAAAAATTGTTACAATAGCTACGATGTTTGAGAACTGACCTTGAAAATGCATCAAGATACTAGGATTAAAATAATTTTCTGCTCATATAATTTGCATGCATATTGTGTCCCCTGCCTTAGAAACTCTGTAGCATTAGCTTTTTTTTGTCATATGTTTTATGATTAGGGTTTTTTTTCTCCCTATTCAAGTAAAATAACTGAAACTATCTGTATTATAGGATAAAAAAAAATTGTCACTTAAAAAATGTAAGTAATTTCATTTTGCTAAAGTCCCCAAAAGAATGGATGATTGGGACCGGACTGTGAGAAATGATCCTTTGGGCCAGTAAGGGGTTGTTTACATAGGCATTGATGATGCAATGCATAATGATGTGGCATTACTGCAGAGAGGAAATGCAGTTATTCAGTCAGAATTTCCAGTAACAGAACATCTCATTTTTAAAATAATTCTTGGAATTTAAAATTCTGCATTCTTATTTCATGTCTTTAACAAGTCCAAGTTGTGTCCCGTTCCTGCCTGTCTCTGAATATGGAGGTTAAGCATGACTTTTCTAAGATATTTAAGCTTGTTTTCGAAAAGGGTGGTTTAAAGTGATATTGATGTCCCAGTATCCTTGCAACACAATCTTTCAAGAAATTGAGGTGTATGTTTAATTATACACACATCAGATGATTCTTTTAAGCTCTTTCAGTCAGAGGCTCTGCAGGACTGCCGCATTCCAGCTTTACTACTACCAAAGGCATAGTAGATTTGGACTTGGACTTGTTCAGTGAACAGTTGGACTCTCTGGTCTACAAGGTTGTCTTTTCCAGCCGCAATGATTCTATAATTCTATCCTATGACTTCAAATTTGACCATTGCTAAATAAGGTACAGCAGAATTACCTAGTCACGCTCTCCTTTACATATAAACATTATGAAAGTCACTGAACCCGAGTTTATATTCTCATAGATGGTGGATCTGGGTTTTTTCTTTTTCTTATTTTTTCCTATCCTGGTGAGTTTTCACAGATACATGGCTTTTTTAAACTGTTTTTTCCTCTTCAAGGCATTAGATATCGAAACTTTATATCAAGTTCTGAAATGTCATGTATTCTTCTTTTGTGATTGCAGCCGTTCTGTGCACCAGCTTCTTTTCTGTAAAATAGAAATAGCACCAATTCTCCACCACTTGTCTTTTGTTTAGACTCTAAAATACCTGGGAAAAGAAATAGACTGTATGGCTGCAGTACTGCTTGCTGGTGATATCTAGCTGTATGACATACATGATGAATGCCATACTTTCTTCTTTACCTATGAATTATTTGGAGTTGGTCTGTTCTGTTGATGATGTTGTATATACTCCTCTATAAGGTAAGCAGCAAATTAATGTCACTGTCAGAGGAACCATTTCAGAAAGTTCTTTGAAATGGAGCTATCGGGTACTGCAACCAGAAGACAAATAGTGGAGTGTGGCTACGGATGTGAGCATCGGATGTAGAAAGCTGAGCCTGTTGACTTCAAGGCAAAACTCTCACTGACCTCAATAAAGCCAGTGTATTTTACCCTGAAACTTAATCCTAAATTACCTAAGGAGCTAACCAAACACTATGATAAAGTTACTTTGCACAAGATGCAGAAATAAGTGCCCTACTCTATGTAGAGGAAACTTACGCAGCATAAACCAATTGAGCTGAATAAAAATGTATGGCTGGGTCATGATTATTTTATGCCTGATTTTGTGCACTTCCCATCTGCACATTATAAGGAACTTGCTGTTGGTACACGCTGAGGTAAGTGAGATTTATAAGGATGCTGAAACTAGAAACGTAATGCTGGCTTCAAGAAAAACAGGTAGATTTATTTTAGGAATAGTTTGTTTCCCGCCATAGACCACAGCTGTTGGCTGAGGGGGTGACACATTCACCAGGGTGGTAGCACCTCAGGCAGTTGCTTTGTAGTCATGAAGGTCACTTGTCGATTGGAATGTGGGGTGATTGTTCTACAGTCTCCAGTATATGAGCCCATCAACTTCCTGCCAGACTTGCACATGTACCACACAAAGGTGAAATTGTGTTTCAAAGCGTAGCTGAAAACAAAACATTATTTCAGTAGTAACATAATTTTGCACCCAGCTAAATCCAACTGAACTTTGATCCATGACTGAAACCGAGTATATTCATCTGTCTTCACAATGGCACTTAGTGCAGTTTTATTCTCGAGGCGTTTAGTTTTTGCTTTTTAAAAATTAAAAGCTACTCCTTATCAATATTGGAGTTTTCCAACAAAATAATCTGTTCTGATAAGTATGCAGGGAGAAGAGTATATACAGCTCACATGCAATCAGTGCCAGCTTTGTGCTGCAAGGACTCGGAATGCCGTGCCAGAACCTGTTTCAGACATGGTCTGAGCTTTAGTCCCTCCCTGCCTATAGAGGAGACCTTCAGAGCATCTTCCCAGCGCCTCTCCCATACAAATTGTTCCCTGTGTACTGCACTAATTATAGACATGTAAATGGCAACTGTTCCTGGTGGAAGCCGTTTCTTCGGTACGTGGCTGTACGAAGCAAAGTACAGGGTTGATGTCAGTGGCTCATGACTAAGTTTCACAGGTATTATTTTAGTACTTGGAACACTGAGGCTTGCACGCTGCGTGTCTGACGTATGGCTGCCCGCTGGTCATATACAAATAAACTCTAAACAAAGGAAGCCACTTCTAGAGGAATTGTGATTTCAATCTGCAGTTAAAGCTTCAGGTACATTCCTGCATTTTTGCTCAACTTTACTGGGTTCAATGGGGAAGGGGTGTTCAATACTTGATCCACGTGAGGTCAAAGAAACGCTTTTTCTGTGGAATTCTATACGTCTTTTCAAGTAGCTCCTCTCGCACCTACCTCTGTGCACAGCAAAAAATCTGCAGAAACCCCAAGCTGGGCATAAAATAAGCACTCTTTACATCCTGTAAAACAAAGGACAGGAAACAAAGGTTGGGGTGTGTGATGTCACCACCAGCAGCACGTTTTTGTTTTACTTGATTTTTCAGTTCCAAAAACGCATGTTTAAAAAGAATAGAGTAAAAAAAAAAAAAAAAAAGATAAATTGTTGAGAGCCACTTTTCTGTTGCTCTGCATGCCTTTTTTCCCTCTGCTTGGCAACCTCCACACCTGCTGTTCTGACTACTAAAAATTGTCCGTGCTTTTGTCCTGCACGTATCCTGCCTAAGAAGAGAGGACAAAGGATTCACTAGCACTTTTCTTGGTTCTGCTGCCTTGTAACTTTCAAAATGAAGTTCTTGTTAACAATTCAGTGTTCTTGGGGCTCCAAAATATAGGGGGTTTAATTAGAATTGCTATGAGCAAGGGTAGACACATGTACTGTTCTTAAAGTCAGCTTTTTAATGTGTTTTTTTAAGCGTGTACCATTGGAAAAGAGCGTTTTCTGCTGCTGTGCGAGGCTCGGATGTTTAACTGGAACGAGGCAAAACGAGAAAGTGAGAGGAAGTTACTCCCATCTTCTAACATACAATTTTTCTCTCTCACATTGTTGGTTCAAGGCTCCCACACAGTTTCCTTTTTCTTGAACCAGTGCAGTGACGGCTCCTTGTCCTATTCTGGTCTGCTTTAAGAACAGCCCTCATCTGTGATGTAACTGAGGAACGTTTCAATATATGAAACATTTGGCTATAACATCACAGATGTTCTAAGGAAGAAAGCCCTTGCTTTCTCAGTTCACTGCGATGGGTGTTTTTCATCATTATCTTTAATGAGAGGATGAACAAGAGTTGACCAAAATGTTTCCTACAATCCAAAGTAATTTGCTTTTAAGGGAACGCTGATGACTAGTTTCTGATTCCAAAACTGAAAACCTCTTCCCATTTGAACAAATTTGCAGAAAAGCCAACCCATCGCAGAAACACCACCACCACGCATGGACTCGGTAGGTTAAGTGCAGAATTTTGCCGGTTCATCCCAGGTGACTACCTGGGCCGTTTTATTTCCCATAAGCGTCGTTGCTGTCTGCACTAAGGGTAGATCAACAACCCTCTGCAGTATAAAGACAGCTGAGCTGATTCTGGACGAACCAACTTAAATACTGCACACAACAGATATTTCTTCACAGAGTGGACAAGCCTACACGTAGGTCTGCAGTAGGACAGCTCATATGCTTTCAGTTCATGTTTATATCTGGCTTGCAGTGCATGTCAAGATGTTTTCCTTAGGAAAGCTGGTCTAATACTGCCAAAATAGTCGCAGTGCAGACCCATCTATGTCAGATAAGCTACATATTGTGCTGGCATAGTAAAATGATCCTCATGGGGAAAAATTTCTGCTAGTTTAACCACAACTGGCAGCTTCTTCCAGCATTGCTACATTAATCAAGGGTTGCACCCTTTCCAGATTTAGCTAATTATTCCAGCAAAATTAGCTGGTTTTCCCATTGCTCAGGGGAGACCTTATTG
>VWPV01004636.1:0-16406 GCA_013389885.1 Geococcyx californianus
TGGACTCAATCTCAAGGGTCTTTCCCAAGCAAGCTATTCTATGAAATTCCTCAATGGTGTCATACTGTCTAGGCCAGGGATCAGTCTGCAGCAGCAATGGTGGCCTCAGCTGTTGGGGCTGCTGAGCTGCCGTGGAGGGTCTTGTCTCCCACTGCCATTGCTGGGTGTGTGGGACTGTGCTCTTCTTTGCCGTGCCTTCAGAAGGGAACACCACCGGAGGTTCTCCAGAGTGTTTTGTTGAAAGTCATTTTGCCTACAGGAAAGCTGAAGAGGAGCTCTTTATTAGGGAGTGCAATGATAGGACGAGGGAAGACACTTTTAAGCTGAAACAGGGAAGATTTATACTGGATATTAGGAAGAAATATTTACTGTGAGGGTGATGAGACACTGGCACAAGTTGCCCAGAGAAGCTGTGGATGCCCCATCCCTGGAGGTTTTCAAGGCCAGGTTAGATCAGGCTTTGAGCAACCTGATCTGCTACTGGAAGACATCCCTGCCCATAGCAGGAGAGTGGAACTAAATGATCTTTAAGGTCCCTTCCAAGCCAAACTATTCTGTCATTCTATAGACAGGTAACTGTAAAAGTATACGCTAAAGCCAGAAATTACATAAGCCATGGGTAGCTGCAAACCTAGAAACATGCCATCTACAAGTGGTTAATGATGGGACTGATGTTTAAATTTTTTCAGTTAATACAAGTTTTGCCATCTCTTGGTTTCTTTAATTTCTTTGTAGGATTGAGGCTGAATTTGCACAATATCATAGCATCAGTGATTTCATGTGATTTCAAAATTAAAAGAACTTTAGAAATAATCATTGTGTAATCTAATATGATGCCATGATTATTTCTGTAAGTTCCAATACCTTTTTTCAGCGCAAGCTTACAGTGTCCTAGTTTTGAACAGTGCAGTCCCACACATGCATCCTGAGCAAAGCAGAAACATCTACTGGTGATACTCATCAAAGAGGCATAGGCGTCTGCAGGTCTGTAATAAATGAACACCAGCTGACGGAAGTGCAGTTAACACAGAACACAGCCGATCCATGAGACACTCTTTTTTCTTTTTATGATTAATTAGCCAAAGCGTAGGGCATTGCAAGTTCTCATTAAAGATCTTTGATCCCTTCCTAGATGTTACAGGGGTTTGCACGGTAGTGTTTGGGTAGACTGGGTATCCTTGTTGACATTTCAGCGGGAGTTCTGCTTTTTCTTAGTGCCATGCTTTTTTTAAAAAAACAAAATCAGAGCTTCTTTGCAGCCATCTCTGTTCTCTGCTGTTTTTTTCACAGATGTGGCTGCCACAAAGCAGCCAGGAAAATCCCTGTGATGATCTGTTTATGATCTCTTATGGCACTCATCTTTGCTTATGGCGGCTGCAGTTGTTTCAGTTACCTTGTTACACATAAGAGTTTACTGGATTCGTTTTGCTGTCTTGAACTTCAATAGCAGCAAGGAACTAACAATGCCTTTTGTTCATTTGAACCTATTACATTATCTTTCCATTCTGGAATAGCTGGAAGAAAGTAATAGTGATGTTGTCACCTAAGTATCTTCAGTTGTATTTGTTCATACGTGCCAGGTGCATAGCTAAATTATGCCCTTACATACACGAGCAGCTCTCTGGGTTTACAGGGGAAAAAAAAAAAGAACACTAGGTTGTCATCCAGATCTCTGCCTGGCATTAATTTTGTCATTATTACCAATTGGCAATTAAGGAGGGGTGGAGTATCATCTTTTTAATTAAATTTGCTATGGAAATAAGAAACAGAAAAAACCTGCCATCTTACTGTGTCCTTCTATATATGGATAGGAATTTTATGGATTCATACTGGACTTAAACGGAAAAGCTGAAAAGGCTAATGAATTCTTTCTTAAACTTTGACTTAAAGGGCAGTTATTAGCTATAAATAGCTTTCACAGCTGTTCATTAGGTTCAGTGGAGCTGGGAAAGCTGGCAAAACAGCATGAGCAAATTAAAGAAAAGGAATATGGATAGAAAAGAAGAGATCCATCTTGGAAGCATCAGTAGAGCTGTAAGAAAACATCCAACAAGAGGAAGAAATCTGCAATATTAAGATATAGAAGTGAAAGTGGACAGTAAATTATATATGATCCTACAGAATAGTGTATATAGCAAAGCCCACAGAATTTAAGCTGCTCTGTGAAGGATCCCATCACTGAAGGAAAAAACTCTCTTCTGCTTCTTTGGCATGACTGCCCTGTGCATACTACTTAGCTAGGTCAGGCCTGGGATATTTTTGGGAATCTTCCTGTTGGAAAATTACACTGAAGGTAATTTAAAGAAGAGCAATTAAAATAATTAGAGAGATGGAGGGATTGATTTATGATACAAGATCAAAAGAGCTGGAATATTAAAACATGTTTCACTAATGCTGTGGAGTTTGAATGACATCATATTGTTAAGATCAGCACAGGCTATATGGAAAGAGTTTATTCAGTGTGAGATTATGTGCATGTTTTGAAACCAGTGGAGACTGCAAAAGTGGGTGTAATGGTGAAAAAAGGGTTCAGACACCCATGTTTGCTAAGTTATAGAAAGCTTTGTGCTGAAAAGCAAGGACAGAGGCCCTACCCTCTACAGGTAGATGGGACAGATTAGATAAAAGACAGGCCAACGGGAACAATCTTACACTGGAAAAAAGCTGGTACAAAGCCCTTTGTCGTATGAAATAACCTACACTGGGGGTGCTTTTTAGCCTCCATTACTTCTGTTTTCCATACAGGTCCATAGTGAACTGAAATACCAAGTTTTCCAAGTCTCAAGGTTTTTCAAGCAGAATTAACCACAGGCTAGCAGTCTTGTCTTCTCTGGCTACACCCACCTGGGTGCATTGGTCTGAAAATATTTCAGCTATAAATTCACAGTCTGAAGTTTACCCCAGGAATCAAAGTAAAAACCAAATTTTTCCTCATGTTTATGACTTTTTCAGCAAAACTTCTTTATGAGATGCCAGGGTCACTTGACATTACTAATCTTTTTTTCTGAAAGGTAAACAAGATTCTAAAGTGATGACACATTTGAGACAGGAGTTCACAAAGGTTGTGTTAGCACTTGTTTAGGGATAGCTGTATATCTCATGGCTTTGTCACTCAGGAATAATGTGGTCATCTCATAGTGCTGATTAAAATATACACACAGAGGTTCTCTCCCCATGCCTGATTCTATATAGTCAAATGATTGTTAAACATATTCCTCTGCTTAGCATAAATCGATTTTATACAGTACAATTAAATAAGCAGTTTAACATGTACAGACATGTAGCACTACACTGAAACAACTGCTAGAAAAGAGTACCAAATTGGGAGAAACGGGCTGCAAACAAGAGAGTTAGAGTCTGATGCTGACGCTTGAAAGTAGTTTAATCACTTTCCCTGTTTGTACATCATATTGGGTTAGGTTTTTTCCCAGGCATTTTTTTTTTTTAAACACAGCTCTAATCCTTTACCATTTCCTTATAATTGATACAAGTCACAGTAAACTTGGAGGGATAGGAGAGGGAAGATAATACTAAAAAAAAGATAATATTAGAAAAATATGGGGGGAAAGAGAGTCTTGTAAGTTCGTGGTTGTTCTTAGAAAGTGATTTGGGATATAAATTGTGGTATCACAATTATGAACAAAGATGAAGTTCACCTCTTTGCAAAACTGTGTCTTATCATATAAGACAAATTAATCTTTTCTAGAGGTGAACGTCTGTTTAATACAGCTAAGAAAACTAGAGCTCAGTATTCTAATGAATTTACTTCGTTCATATTTCTACGTTTATGTCTGTGCATGTTACTGTTTACTAAAACAAATACAATTTATCTCCCTCTTGGATGCTTGCAATCAAATCTACAGACTTGCTGGGACACTGCTCTGGAGACTTATAAGATAGCAAAATGTCTCTTTCAAATTAAATTTAGGCACTATGGAGCCTACATCTTACTGGAAACCATGAAAAGATCAGTAAAAATAAATATAAAGAGTTGAACAAGGAGACCCATTCAAGTAGATTACAAGATGAGTAAGGGGGTTTTTTGTTGTTGTTGGGGTTTAAGTTCTGCAACCAAGGACCATGGTGGTGAGTCAAATTATTTCACAGGATGTAAGGATTCTCACAGAACAAGAGAGCAAATTCTGGAAGCTTGAGCAAACTGAGATTAAGAGTTAATTGCTTAATGAAATGCTACCATAAATTATAGTAGCTATTATACTCTGCTTTTTGAGAGCCCTCTGCTGGATTTCAGCCAAAGTGCTGCGTTTTAACCTTACAATGGGATTTTTGATCCAAATAAATTCCAGTCTGCCTGTTTTGAGCAGAGGTTATTTACCACAGAGGTGAGACCTCAGGTCCAGTTTCCCCAGGATCCTGGTCACCCTGCTTTTGCCACCTGCTTGTGTTAGCACTCTCACTAATCAGCTTGACAGAAACTAACAAATTATTTTGATAACAATGAGAAGTTCCTTACCTTTGCCTCCCCACTGGCATCATCTCAGCTTAGCCCTGGGTCATTCCTCTAACCTGCATGGAGTGAGGGTGTGAAGGTTTGTTTTTCTTTTTCCAAACTGCCGAAACACCACAGGTCAGTCAGAGGGGGGTTTTAATATATTTTTCTACCAATGTTTAACCATACAACAGAATTCCCCAGAATCCTAGTTAATATTTCCTCACCCCTAAACCAAATGCAAGGAAAGGCTAGATGAACACTGCTTCTCTGCCCCAACCACATTCTTGCTCGTGAACCCATCACATGATGCAGCAAAACAGAGTTAAGCTTTTCCTTAACATCTTTGTCATCTCTCAGAACAGCTACATAGTATAAGCAGGCCCTTTTGCTGTTTGAAAATAGCCTGTGGGAAACATTTCTATAACTTTTATCAGATGACCTCTTCCACTCCCTCATCAACTGGTCCCATGGCCAGCTCATCAGGTGATCCCAATCACACATCAGATGATCATTATCTTGGATAGCAACCAAAGGGCTTGCCTGGCTTGTCTTACTCTGGCTCTGTCTAAGCAGAACGATGGCAAACTCGGGTGAGGTCAGAAAAGCAGTGCTGTGAGTGGCTAAGTGTGAGAAAGTTGAGGCTTTGGGATAGCTGTCTCCTTGTTCCATCATCAATAGAACAGTCATTCTTCTATTACTATGAACTAAGTTTTGTTCTGTTCTGTTTTGTCTTCTATTTCCTAATAATTACAGCCACAAAACCAGTAAACCAGTCCATTTTCCCAATCCAGCCAAGTCACAACACCTTATCTTTCGATTGATCGTTTACCATGTTGTGCAGGTGAATTCAGAAAGAAGTTTTTTTGTCCCTCGGTATTAAAAAAACCACACTGAACAGGTAAATGTTCTGTGTTTTTCATCACAGCACTCTGTATCCAAGGAACAGCATTCTCCTTTCTTTTGATTGAGATTAGCCATTACAATTGAAATAATGTAAAAAAGAAAACAGACTAAAAAAATCTTAAAAAAAAAACTGGTCAGGGAGGGAGTATTTCTTTTTATAACTTCTCAAACTCTGCAAATTGGGGGAAAATATACATGGGTTGATAATTTGTAACCCTAGCCTCGCATAACATGAAGGAATATTTTTTCTGATCAAAGTGTTTACAAAGAAGAGGGAAATTAATTAAAATTAGAATTATCACTTTATCTGGGTAGCATGAGAAAGCAATAAAACAGATGACCAAAAGAGAGGCAGTGGTAAAACAGACAGTGTAAAAGATGTTTTAGCTCAAGTACAGATCAGCAATACATACCTTACATTGTATGCATGTTGTACCATACTCTTGCTCATAAAATTGTTTCTTTTAGTTATCTTTTCTAATTCCTTTTGAGTGATGATGCCTCAGTGTGCACTCTGTGAGAAATGCTGGTAATGATAATGCACATTTTTTTCTCATATCTGTGTTATGCACTGGATTCAGGGCTTCTTCTGTGAAATGCTCTTACCACCAAAGTCAAAGACTTACTGCTGATGGCAAGGGATCCAGAATTTCGGTCTTGGGTGCCCTACAGACAAGATTAGGTTAATACTCTGTTTGTTACATAGTCATTTGACTTCCCAGGCACAGTTGTACATAACTGTGTTCAAAATTTAAAACCAAGGAGAATGAACAAAGTGCTTAAACACATGCCGGTAAGTCACACTAACTACAATTAAGTCACACGTGTTCTGTCATAATTCTCTTAGGGGCATTAGTATATGTTCGCTAGGTCAGATTTTTTACTATGAAAAGGGGTATTACCATCTTGTCTGCCACAAGTGAACTTTTTGATTGCAAGTGCAATACAGATTGCCAGTAAAAAGATGGTCTCTTCCACAGACTTATCTCCAGATTAAATAAAAGTGCTCATCTAAAAGGCGAAAGTGTCAGTGCAGAACAGCTGTTCCACATAAGGCTCTCCTTTGAGCCTTGTTCATTCATGAAGTTCATCTAACTTCAGATACCTACAATCTGGAAGTCTGTATTTGATCTGCTCATATTAACGGCCTTCCCAACTGGCAGAGGACCATTTCTAAGGTGCGATTCATCTCACCATGCAGTAGATGTCTAAACCAGATCAGATAAATTGTGCTCTGCATCTCACTCTTGACTGTGAACAATTCAGCTGAATTCCACATCAATGCAGTGCTTTGCACAGATTAAATTAATTTCCTTCTATTCATATATACTCTCAAAATGGAATAAGAGTTGCCATATGGGGGGTTAGAACGATTACTCTTTAAAAGTTTGCTCCTTAGCAGAAACTTTTGCACAAACTTCTTCATTCATTTTCTATTGTAAATAAGAAACGTCATGTATTAGGAAAGAATGATGATTTTTTTCAAGGGAAAAACCAATATTGATCAACTCAGGAGGGGGTGATCTGATTTTAGTGACTGCCAGACCATTTCTGAGTTTTAAAAAACATCAAAGAAAAAAGTTGGAAGTTTTTAGTGAAGGACTGTGATCATGCACAAGCAGTTCCTCTAAGATATTGTCAGGTAACATACAATTATAAATCTGTATTTTTAAATGCAAAGTAATTAAATCAGAAGATAGAATCAACAACATAGTTGACTATAAGCTCAAAGAGAATGATCTTAGCTCATCTGAAAACTTCCACAATTAGAGCTATGATGAATAGACCAAATTTGGAGAAATAGGCACAAATTTAGTTAATCCTCCAAATGTTATGTAAAAATACTAAACCTATTGATAACGTAAAAGATGAATGTAAAATGTCTTTTGTAGTCTGATATCAGAGGTTCACTGGGACACAATAATGTAACAGTTTGCACTAATTACAGCAAAGTGACTTTTAGAATTAACTAAAAAAATTCAGACTAAACCAGCCTGTTTCTTTAAATGTCAGAAAACTTAAGCCTCTTTATAACCTAGAAGTTTGTCTAATAATAGGTACTTGATTGTGGAGTATGGTCCCTCACTGGTGCTACCTCAGTCTTTACTAAAATGTCTCAAGTTGGTACTTTAATAGAAAGAAATATTTTCTAATTAGAGCAGCAGGTCAAGAATCAGGAGATCAATGTTTTAATTCTTAAATCACTTCTGATTGTTCCGCCATAGATAAGTTAGAACCTATCTGAAAAGTGGTGGTAACGGTGCTTTCTTTCTCTATTACTTTGTCAGCCTTTGAGGACAGAAACTGTCATCAGTAACATTTTTAAAAATACAAATTCATCAGTTAATTATAAATTTCTCTTGTGAACAAGGTACTTGGTATTCTTATATTCTACACTGGTGACAGAACAAGAGGACACGGTCTCAAGCTTCGCCAGGGGAGGTTTAGGCCTGATATTAGGAAAACATTCTTCACTGAAAGGGTGATTGGCCATTGGAATGCGCTGCCCAGGGAGGTGGTGGAGTCACTGTCCCTGGAGGTGTTTAAAAGGAGACTGGATGAGGCACTTAGTGCCAGGGTTTAGATGACAAGTAAGTGTTGGTGTGGGGTCATAGGTTGAATTTGATGATCTCAAAGGTCTTTTCCAGCCTTGTGATACTGTGATACATAAATTTTCCAAAGTGCTTCTTTACGACTTGCCTTACATTAACTGAATAATTTCTCAGGCAGTCTTTATTATATTCTCCAGTCATTTAACCATTAGGTTAAGAATTTTTTTTCCTTTTAATTGTTTGTTTTTCTTTCTTACTCTGGTAGTTAATTTTGAACTGAAAGAAATTCTGATGAACACAATGTGTGTGGCTATTGTTACTGATGGAGCCAGTTGTTCGAAAAATAACAAGTAATTTGCTTAGAGCTACTTTTGGCTGCAACGTGTATAGAATGACTGTTATTGCCCGCAATGTTAATCTAGAATACAAGAAAATCAGAAAATTAATCAGAAAGGAATGCTTACCATATGCAGTGTTCAAATACAACTTTTTTTTTCCTAGCATCAGAATTCTGGAAGGTTTTCTTCAAAGAGGTGAGAGGCAAAAATCTTAAGGGGCAAGATTTTCAAATACTTACAGGGCTTTCCATTAGAAACTGCAGCTACATTATCCTGGTACAACCTGAGTCTGATTTTCAAATGCAGAGCTTCTGAGTACCATTTCTATTTTGACTTTTAGACTGAAAATGGTGAGAGACATGCAGACTTCCAAAACCAAAGATAGCAAAATAATTTCTTATACAAAAATCAAAACATTGTACATCTGTCTGGACAAAATTAAAAGAAAAAATATCCCATAGTGAGAGTTATGTCAAAACATAGGCAATGACAGATGCTTCCATAAACAAAGGTGTAAGATTGCTCAGCTACATAAAGGAAGACTCTTCATACAGGGTTCTGTAGTTTAAGGACTTCAAATATCTTCTACAATAACATGCAATTATATTCTCCTTTTTAAAGTTTAATTCAGAGTCTTACTTCCGTGAATGTGTGGATCCTGAAAAGAGCGAGTAGCTGTTTTGTTTCCTGTGTAGTCCCCAATCCCCCAACCCCAGCTTTACTAGCATGATGTGCAAAATTACTGATGTCCATGAATAGGTAGTGTCCTTAGAATTTCTGGCATGGAAACATTGTAATTTTTCAGTTAAATCTTGATAGAAAGGTTGCTTTTAAGACCTAAAGCAAATGGTGGGTAATTGAGTTTGGTCTGGCTCTTATGCCTTTAGCATTTAGTTGGAATTGGTAAAATACAGGCGTTCAGTTGTAAGAAAAAAAGAATGCATTGTCATACCTGTGGGGTATTAGAAATCATGGTTAGGTTTCTCTTCTGATCTAGGCAATGATATGGTGGCATTGAGTCTGTACTCTCATGAATTCAAGCAACAAGCTTTTCTTTTCTTAGTGCTCACTTCTTCCTTACTTCTTTTTCTGTTTTGCCCTGTTTTCCAGGGTGACATCTGTCATAGTCTACAATACTGTGTCTCGTTTTGTCAAAACCGCTCAAGTGATGTCTTGCCAACACCAAAGGACATTGGCTCAAAAAGAATGCTGAATTGAAACTTTTGGATTATATTTGCTTCTTGATTCCTGTTTTAAAGTGTACGCTATTGTGTTTATCTTCATCACTCAAACTAACACAGCTCTGTGTAACAATAAACAGTACCAAACTGTTAGCCTTTAACTTTTACTGTTCACTCAGGAAGTGTGTGAGGGCTAATGTGAAACTGTATCAATTCATTTTCTTGACCGATGTATGATGAATAACAGATTTTGCAATAAAAATGATTTGGGAAAAGACAAGATACATTTTCTATGTGCCAGCCACTTTTGACTATGTCAAACAAAGACATAAAACTTAACTTTAGCCAATGTGTCATGCAGACTTTTTGGAAGAGAATTATGCATTTGCCTGGCTCCGTTCTTTCAGAAATCTTTTCCACAGATGTTATTACACTCTGACATGGTTACACTGTGCACTGAGAGCTGCTGACTGAAGGAGCCCAGGCCTCTCCTGCCTGATGAGACTGATTGTCCTTTGTGTTATGGGAGCAGTTACATGTAGCCAGTCTTACTGTGGAGCCTTCACTGGCTCCAGCAACCTAGTAGTGTAGAAGTGGCATATAGCTCTGCTTTCCTGCTGTGTTGTAGTGAAACTATCCAGCTGGATTAAAAGACCTGGCCGTAGGAGACGTGACTAATGATGTCAGAGTGCCTCACGCCTGTGTAGTCTGCAGAAACATTATTTGCTGCAGCCCTTTTTAATGGTATTGAAACAAGCTCTGTAGGACCATGCTAGGAGGAGCTTCAATAGAGTTGGACTAAGCCAAGATGGTCTTAGGAAACACTAGGAAGCACCTTATTCTTTAGGTAATTAGCTTCCCTGAAAATATGTTCTTGTCAGCTTTCCTAGGGTTGATCCCTGCTTCCAATTATGAGACCACATGATTATGATTTTGCAGGGTAAACCTAAGGGACTCTTCTAGTTTTTTAAATTTCTTGACAAGACAGAGTCTGTTATTATTAAGCATGTAGGACTGTTTAGACCACTTGTTAACAAGTGAGCTTTATTTTCCTATTGGTTTTATTTCTTATTCATGGATAATATCAAGCTAAAAGGACTTTTTGTTCTGCATATGCTTTGTTCAAAACAAAAATGGTACTTTTTGATGAGAGAGAGACCCTATGTTTCTGCTTGTGGGCAGTATTTCTAATCAAATTGTATGTTATCGGTAGCATTTTTAGGCTTACTTCTCTTAGTGAACTTCACTTTGACCTTTCTAATAATTCATGAAGCCTAACTTTAAGGGACATTTCATGTGTTATTGGCAGGTTAGTGCTATTCATATAACATACACCATGCATGACATATGAGTATTTCATTGCCTGGATTATATGCAGTCTGGCTGAACAGTGACCCTGAGTAGCACATTTACAGTATGTCATTCTGTAGAACACAACTGTTCAGAGCTCTATTTGTAATGCATTTAGGAGTTAATGTGTTCTAAATGTTCCTGTCCATAAAAGCAAGAGTTTCCATTTCTAAGGTAATAGTGAAATGCACACATTTATTTGCAAATCAGTCTCTACGCTGGTTTTATCAATTCTAAAACCCAGATGAATCAATGAAAGTTTCTCTCTTCAGCTGGCTTTCAGTCAAGCCCGCAATCAGTTTTCCTGTGTGCCTTGAATGTTTCATCAGTAAACACTGCAGGGAAGTATTTAACTACAAACAGAAATCTATCATCACTGCTGTCATAAACACATAGGGAAATTCCTATTTAATTTTCTGAAATTGCTTGCTTACAGCACTAAATATGTGGGTTTAAACTGACTTCAGAAAAATGCAAACTGAAAAGCAATAAGATGCATACATTTTGGTTTGGCCCCTATGGTGCTTTTGTAGGATTTGCAAAGATGCTATCATGTAGCATTACAGTCATGGCAGGAATGAACTGGAAGTTTCTTGAGAAGAGGTGGTGGGTAGGTAAAAGGCTGCTATAAAACCTTAACCTCCCCTGAGGTTATATTTCAAGCTGCTTGAAATAAAAAATGTAATGCAACTGTGGTGTAAATATAAAAGTGCTATCTAGCTAATGAGACAGGGAGATAGAAAGGCCAAAAAAATAAGGTGCCTCTGAATGAACGAGAAGCAGTGGCTATCTATATGATCTTTCCTTAACCTTTAGATCCCTTCTGCAGTTTCAAGACTGGGTCTCCTCTCCCATTCTCCCCTGAACATGGTAAACATGGCAGTCTTAGGTTTACGGTTGAACTCGGTAATCTTAAAGGTCTTTTCCGACCCAAGCGGTTCTATGATTCGGTGATTTTGTTCTATGTTTCTGTGATCCTGTCTCAGTTCTATTCTCTCTTTATTTTGTGTGATCATCACTTATCTTTGCTGACTGGAGGCCTCTTTATTTAATGCTCTCCCAATAATTCCCCCACCTTCAGATTGGTTTTTCATTTGCCACATGTTCCTCAAGCCCTGCTTCTCTCTGTAGCTCTTTGATATTGTTCAGTCATCTTAGCATCTTTATCTGTTATTTAGAAATCAGCAGAGCTTTCTCTGTCTTCCCCTGCAAACTGCAGTCACTTCCTCAACCTGTTCTGAATGAAGCAGTGTTTCTTCTCAGATCTTTCTTCCCTTCCTCTTCTTATCCTATGCTGTACTCAGTTCTTTTTCATATTGTTATTTGCATTCTTTCCTACTGCGAGTCCTTTTAATGGTATTCATTCCATCATTTTTTTATTTCTCCACTGTTTACAACCTCTTTGTCTGTACTGTTGCTGACTTCTTGACTGAATTTGTTTTCAAAATGTGCACGGCTTTTTGGGCTTGGACTGTGTGACAGAGATGATGTTTAAGAGCCAGTATCTCTTTTCTGGAAGCCAGTCTTTCCAGTGCACTCTACTCTCAAACCATTTTTGTGTCAGCGTCTGGAGGCCCCCTCTCCAAACTGATGTCGCTGCCCTTGGAAAAGGGAGTTTCTTCCCAGAGAATCTTTTATCCGAATACTGACAATAAAAAGAATCAGCAAAACGTCAAAACATTATTGCTCCAATTTTACAGTGGCTGAGCTGAGAGTTTTATTCAGACTTTGTAAAACTTAGTCTGATTTGTTAATTGTGGAAATATTCTGACACTTGGATTGTCATCTCCCCGGTTTTCCTAGAAGCCAAATTAAGCCTGGGCAAGAGATTTTCTCAGCATCTGCCATAGTTACTTAGTGTGACAATTAAGGTGCTGCTGATTTTGATGATAGCTGTATTACAGACTTTACTGTGAAATGCAGTCCATCAATAGAAACTGGTTCAAGGGCAGTGAAACAGACTGCTATTATTTCAGCTGTCCAGGAGGGCAGTGGGATTGTTAACAGCATGGTTAGTGCCCTTATTGACGACCTTTTCCAGTTTTTCCAAACTTTTTTCTTTCAGTGAGATGCAAATCACAGACATTCACAGATATCAACACAAATATTAATGTGTAGCAAGCAGTGTTTCTGGTGTGCAAGTTGGCTCTTCTTAAAGGACTTGATTTTCTGCTCTATTGCATTGGAGAAGAAAATCTTTTAGAGGGGGAATCTTAAAAATGTAGCTGGATTCCATAGCTGCTTTCCAGAATCTTGGGCATATCTTTATATGATGCATGTAATGCTTATTTGCTGTAAAAGCTTCTTTCTTCCTAAAGCAAATTACCCTTCAAGATGAATCCAGTTTTATTCTAACATCTCTAATGCCCTCAAGGGAGAAAAAGCACTAAGCAATGGATTGTAGGACAGTGTATGACATGGTATATATAAGCTGCTAATAATCCCCAGGCAGAAGTGCAGCCTTTCAAATAGGTGCCACAGCTGGCAAACTGAATGTAATCAGATAGGGAGACATAATTCTATAAAAAGCCCTTCTCAATTGTATCACCACAGTCATTTCTTTTGAAGAGATGTAAAAACTAGAAAGATTCACAAATGTATTTGCTAATTAAGTCCTCAGCTAAAAACACATAGATGCCTTCCTCCTCTTTTCACAGAATCACCAAATCATTCAGGTTGGAAAAGACCTTTAAGATCATTGAGTCCAACCATGGATTGCTGAGAAATTATCACTTTTCAATTTAAAAACCTATGCTTTTACTGACAAAACAATGGCAGGCAGATACTAGTTACTGTATGAAGTTTTGGATTTCTTTGTGAGAAGGTGAAGTCAAAATGGGGAGATGGGGGAGGTGCTGAGGAAGACAGGAGGTAGAACAAATGAAGATTACAGATACAGTGTCAAACTGGTAATGAATGCAGTAGAAGTAATCAGCTCTGACAGAGAAGATGTACTTCTAACTGGCTTTCAAATCCTCAGTCTTTGTCTTGGCAGAAAGAGGGAGAAAAGTCTAGTGAACAATTCTATACGTAAAAATGTAATAATTTACAAGTACAGCAGGGATGTAAAGTGTGGTAAGTGGGAAGGGGCCATTTGAGGCCACACTTATAACTGAGAATCCCAGTCTTTAAGCATACATTTGGTTTATTTCTAAGCCTTTGCTAGCTAAGTTGATTGCCAAAACCACTATCTTCAGCATCAATATTTGTAAGCTTTATTGTCTACTTTGCTGACTCATTTTATTGACTTATTTATTTTACTGTCTACAACTGCCTGAAAAGAGGTTGTGGCGAACTGAGTGCTGGGCTCTTCTCGCAAGTGACAAGCGATAGGACGAGAGGAAATGGCCGCAAGTTGTGCCAGAGGAGGTTTAGACTGGACATTAGGAAGAATTTCTTTACTGAAAGGGTGGTCAGGGATTGGAACAGCTGCTCAGGGAGGTGGTGGAGTCACCATCCCTGGAGGTGTTTAGAAGATGGGTGGAGGAGTTCCTTAGAGACATGGTTTAGTAGGGAGACAGGCACGGTTGGACTTGATGATCTCAGAGGTCTCTTCCAATCTTATGATTCTATGATTCTATGATTGTAATTTTTCCTTTAAAATCAAGAAGAGATTGATAATGCCAGATACTTAGGAATTATAAGTTGTTCATCATGTTTCAGTGATCTCAATGGCATATAAATATGTAAGAAGTGATATTCTTGACTAAAATATTTTCAAATTGGGAATGATTCAGACCAATACTTAAAGTTTTAGAACCTGTTCTAAAACATCTTTTAGTGGAATATGGTGTGCATGAATAAAGACCTTTGAGTAATCGACCACAAAACCGTGTTTATTCATGCAAACCTTTTTATTCCTTAATGTACTGTGGACTAAAGAAAGAAGGAAGTAACAAGGCAGTATAATACTCATTGAGTTCACTTTACTTCTTATGTTTTTTGTGGGTTACACTTTTTTTTGTCTTACACTACATACTGCCTGTCTAGGTGCTCTCGGCAGTCCTAATTGTTAATGTATTCCTTCGTCAACTTGGCTGTAGAGTAGGCTGTACCCAGGCTTCGTACCTAGGCTGCATCTATAGTTTATTGGGTGAGAAGCAGCCCCACAGCGTGATCACTGCTCAGATGTCTATCTGTGGTGGTAACTCTTTCATTACTGAGTGTAAAGAGATGAAAATATGACTATCCAAATGTCTAAAGCAAGTGACTGAATGTTGGTGTGGATCAGTCCTTGAATTCCTCCCTGCGCAGCAACGCTCCCTTCAGTCGACCAGCAGCCTTGAAAGTTTGTTACAATGCAAAGGGGAGAAAACTTGGATTCCATTTGATTGCTACATCCTTTTACAATAGCTTTTGTTACATAACATTTACAAGATCTGCTTAGAAGAATAGTCCTGTGTCTTACATGGTGCAATTAAGGGTCGTTGCAAAATGCATTAACTTTAGCAAAGGAAATCTCTTGCTTCAGTCTATAGGTTGAAGAAACGGAGGCAAGGATACTGTTTTCTTTCCTCAGCAGGTCCAGTTCTGTCCCTGTTCTTTAGGCTACTCAAACTTACTCTGCTGTTGCTTTAAAACTTGGTAGTCCACTTCAATTGGGACGGGATGTTTCCCACTAACATCAGTGTAGCCAGATCATGTCTGTGGTGAATAAGGAGAAAAAAGAGTCCTTCATATTTTCATATTGATAAGAGCATTATTACTCATGCATGATTTGCCTCTGTTTTCACATGAACACCATATTCAGGGTTTGTTTTATAGGCAATATTTAATTTGGACCTACGATTTTTCGGTATTAGGTGTCATTGTCTTGTTGCAGTGTTAGATTTTAAAGGACAGCATTCCAAAGCTGGGATGCACCAGCAGAAATTTCTAATTTCAGAAGCTCCACTGTTTAATTATTTAGGTTGTTCTTAAGACAGATGACTTTCCTTACAGCTTGAGGAGAGCAAGCTTTTATCGGCAACAAGGTTGCCACAGTTTCTTCTCAATAATACATCAAGGTCAAACTGTTGGAGCAGTTGAAAAGGACACACAGCTCATTTCAAAGCTCCTGTGTTTATTAGCTTGCATGGCCAAAGCTGTACACTTCCTAGGTTACAAAGAAAGTTGGATTTATGGTTTTTTGAACATCAAAAAGGCATTTTAGCAAATACAGTAGAAAAGCAGAACAGCTATCCAAATATTAAAGCTCTTTTATTCTTTAAAATAATAGTTGTTTCTTCCCCAAAACTTAACATTGATAATATTTCTTTAACATTCCTCTCCAACAGGAAAACACCTCATTTTTACTTGGTTTGTATATATCTGTAGAGGAAACATCCCCACACAGACTGCTGCACAGTATTAATGGCCCTGGATACCAATCTCATGCTCCAGAACAAACACTGCAAAGATTAAAAAAATCCCAACAAACAAAAAACCACAATTTAAAATGTTCCTGGAAACATCATGGCTCTATCCTGGAGATTAGTAGTTCCTGGCCAAGGCCTCAAATTCACCTGAGTATTGTATAAACAAGTCTGGACAGTGGTTTCACTAAGTAGACATTGGACTTTTTGAACATTTCCCATCTGCCCTGTCCTGCTCCCACCCATTCGTGCACCCCTGTGAGGAGCAACTGAGG
>VWPV01004637.1:0-11542 GCA_013389885.1 Geococcyx californianus
TCTGTGCCTTTTAGCTGCCGCAATTCACCTCTAAGGACAATTGTAAGTCTTCAGCAGTTCTATACTCAGCCTTTCTCAAGTGTGTGCTTTCAGTCTCAGATTACCACCTGATGCAACAAGGTGTAGAATTTTCTTCACTTACTAGTGAAGCAGTGTCTCTTTTTTTGGCATATGTCATTAGTGGGGCTTCTTCTTTCTATGACAAAGCCAAGCTTCTATAAACCAGCTTTTCTTCATTTTAGAAAGAAGTGATCACTGATGCAGCACCCCTATCCTCCAGCATCCTGTCCTGCCCCATTCCTTACGTGCTTTTCGCATTTCAGTGTGCTGTAACAGTTACATATGTCTCCAGTGTTTTTCATCCAAGTATTATAGAAGGCGTTCACTGCTTTTATCTTCACTTTTAATTGTAAAATTAGAACGAAAAATAACTCTGTAACTACCTTGAATGTAGACATTATTAGTTTTGGCTTGGTCTTTTGGATCAGTGAGGAAAGGTTATCATTACTCATCATTACTTACTGATACCAGAATTGACATTTTCACAAGAAGCAAGGTGGCTTGAAGTCAAGATCAGCCACAACCTGTTCTAGTCTCTGCTACAGATATGCTGTGTACCCTTGGTAAGACAGAGAGGTGAATATATTTTTAAAATAGTTATATAGAGATAAGCATACAAAGCCATATCACTAATTTGACCTTTAAAAATACCACTGGATTCCCCAAGCCACTCGAGGAAGAACTGGTATGATAATATGCTTTTATTTAACAGAGCACATAGTTAACAGGTAGCCACTTTTAAAGATAACTGTCCATGTTTAATGTCCATGGAAGTCTTTCTATGACATTTGAAATGCAGAGCTATTTACAGATATAAACTTGCAAGCTATTTTATCAATATGCATTGATCACTACGAATTTGCAACTTACTTGTAATTGTCCATATGACTTTATTAATAAGTCATATAATTTCAAATAATATTATTTTTGTGGACTTTTTTCCACTTAACCTGATCATATTTATTGCCAAGATATTTTATCCAAAACCAAAACAATGCTTTACTAGTCAACCTCATGTGTTTAAATAAATTGCCCTAGAGTTGTATTCTGGATACTGTTGTCAATATCATTCATAAGTCCTTGTCACTAGATCTTTCCACACAGTCTCTTTCTCCTATGTTAGGAAACTCCTTCATCACATGCAATTTTGTATTCAATTTTCTACTCTCAGCAGAATTTTAAAGAAAGTTTTCTCACTTACTGTATCTTTTATTCTGAGAAAGGTCATATCACAGTTGACCATAGGAACTCTTTCCGTAACATTACTTTCCTATTTGTAGATGGATCCGTTCTTCAGAGCTTTTTTCTTTTTTCTTTTTCCTCTTAAAAACATTTTTAGTCTAGTCACAAAATAAGAAACATTTGAAACAAACTTTGCAGTCAAGTTCTATTGAAATATACGCAATGATATAAAGGAAAGAGAGACATCTCAGTCACTTAGTTTGCTTCTGTCACACTGACAAAATAATAAGCTGAAAGTCTGTTGCTCTTTTCCATGTGCACAGCCTTGTCAATATTTTTCCACTTATTGCTTTCCAATAAGATTATAAAAGATCAACTGCTCAAAATTTTTATCACATTAAGAAAAAAGGTTTTTACTCTAGAAACTGAAAAAAGAGGACATTTTTATTTTGGAAAAAACATCTCTAGTGGCTTGTCATTTTCTCGATCTTGATCTGACTACCCGTGATGGATGCCTCTTTTACCTAATGTTCTGTTTTTACCCTTAGGTGGGGAGCACAGTCTTTTTCAGATGCAGAAAAGGTTATCATATCCAGGGATCAACCACCCGTTCTTGTCTTGCTAACTTGACTTGGAGTGGCATACAGTCTGAATGCATTCGTAAGTCCTTTTCTTATATAATGAGTTACAATATGGCCCAATTTTAAAAAAGTTTCAAAGTGATGTATGTGGAATTTCATAGTAAATTATATACTATAAAAATAAAACTTTATTTAAAGTGATTTTTTTCCCTCTTCTCAGACTACAGATGTATTTGAGATGTTAATTTAAAGCAATACTTTTTTTAAAACTTTTTTTCATTGAGATCACAATAATCCTATCAGTTTTACTCAAAAATTCTGTCCTTATTAACCCACTGCAGTAGCTGATTTAAATTAACCTAGAGGTTTTTGTCTTTTGGATTAACAGAGAACATGAAGTGGTCTGAAATTTGCATGCAACTATTTTGTTGGCTAGTATTTCATGAATCAGAAACTAGAACACAATAAAACTCAGCTTTTCTGGGCGATGCATGGGTATACAAATGATGATGAACACTATGGAGCACAGAGAAAGAAGCATACAGAGCAGCAATTTCCATTATAAATTACCTGATTTGACAAAGCCTTCCAATAGAAACTTTATTTCAACTGAAATTTGTAATGAATTTGTTTAGCTCAATACCTGCTCTGTAATTTTCAATCCTCTTTAAAGCACTGAGCAGAAGCAAGACTGGAAGCTGTGACGGTACAATAGCTCACAGGCTTAATCACTGCACCATGTACAACGGCATCTGCTTCCCTTCATTTTAACACTTTTCTGTTTGCTATCCCTATTTAATTTTGGTATATTGCTTAAAAATATGCAATAGTATCATTTCCATCGTCCCATCATAGTAAAACTATATACTTGAGTGTTACTTTTACAAGTAATAGCTACCTTGCGTTTCTAAAAGGTGTACAGTTTCTGTTATGAATGTAATAGGTTGTCATACATTAATTACCTGCTCTAATTCTATGGAAACAGCTTACCATCACTTTTTCTAACTCTAAAAAACCCCTTTGCAGCTCATGCCTGTAGGCAGCCAGAGACACCGGCACACGTAGATGTGAAAGCAATAGATCTTCCTACTTTAGGGTATACTTTGGTGTATACCTGTCAGCCAGGATTTTTTCTTGCTGGTGGATCAGAACATCGGACATGTAAACCAGATATGAAGTGGACAGGAAAATCTCCAATTTGTAAAAGTAAGTCATTACTCCAGTTGGTGGGCCTTACGTGGTTGGATTTCATTTTCCCTGACATTTTTTTTTTATATGGTAGGCTTGATTTTTCCCATTTACTGTGCTTATGACACAAAAATGTTAAAAAAAATCAAAGTGAGCACAGCATTTAGAACTTGTGGAGGAAAACGTGTGGGTCTGTGTATAAAAGCACAGGCACACATACATAAGTTTACAACTAACAAGAGCAAACAAAACCTAAACAACATAAAGTATTATTTTTATCTGTATTTATGTTTATGGCACAGTTTTAAATAGTATTTCAATGTATTCAGTCTTTAATGTATGATTTTCTAGTAGGGACAAAAAATTTATTTCATAGCTTGGCTTTTAGATTCGTCCTGGTATGCTTTTTGTTTAAAAATAATCTTCTAAAATAAAAATGAACAACAAAATAAAAAAATAAATACATCTTTGCACTAGAATCCACTTCTATTTATATCCATGTAAATTTCACATAGTTTTTCTATAGTAACTCTAAGTATATAGTTATGCAGGCTAAATTTGCTCTTCACGTGTAAATAAACACAGCTTTAAATTCCTGATTCAGAAACATAAAACAAAATTATATTTAGGATATAAATAAAGAAAAAATAGTCAGATGCCATGGGAAAGATGTTTACAACACTTTTTTCATTCTCATATATCCAAGAACATTAAATAGACCTGATGTTCAAACAATATCAGACTTTTCATTAATATATGGATACACTTCTTTGTTTCAATGTTTTCAAGACATATGATCTATACATAATAATTTATCTTTTTATTCTGTTGCCCTAGAGGGTGATTTTTCATGGGTACTAGATGGCTAATAGTTGGAGATAAACAATCTTATATGTTTTTATTAATTTTCTTTCTTTTAATTAATGATAAAATACAGGAAAAGCTTCTATAAGAAAAATATTTTTTATTTTTAATTATAGTTTTTATATATTTTTAAACAGGCTAATGATATTATGCAGAACCTGATCTCAGGTCAATGGACATAAGTCTGCTGAATGTACCAGAAATACTGCAAATCATACCAGTTATGATCCTTTCCCTTGATATCTGATTCTGTCATCTTAATCCAGCTATCTGGATTTTGCTGGTTTGTGTCATAAATGTATCAATCTTTATTAGCAAAATTTTTACTGTGTTTAATATACTATTCATAATTAGATACAGTATTTACCCCCTCTATAAGGCTCTCTTTTATAGCACTGGGACTGATATAAAAAATTTAGGCTTAAATATATGAAATACTTGGCTAGTCAGACAATCTTCCTCAGTAAAAATATTGTTCATCTAAATTATTTTCTGGTAGTTTCATGTAAGTGTAAAGGTTTGAACATGTAAAATATTCTAGACCAGTTATTTCTGTTTCTATTAGATAAGATGTGAATGCATCCATACGGCGTTGTTTTAACATTCTCTTTTAAAAAACAAACAAATATGTTCATGAAAATGATGATTTGTCTTTTTACTTGTAGGTAAAGGAGTGAGAGAAGTTAATGAAACAATAACTAAAACTCCAGGTTTGTATACAAGAAGAGTTTTAGATCTAAATAAATTAAATTGATTTACACCCTAGATTGTTATGGATAATAAAACAATATTTAACTTAGATATTTATTACTCATTTTAAAGGAATATTAATGTTGAGATCTCTCATAATAACAGGTGCCATGTTAAAACTATTCTATGAAATTCATTCCCTAATGACATTTTTTTAAATTTCCACAGTCGCAATTTTGTGAATTGCACAAAACCCCCTGTCAAGCCAAAAAGATAAATCTCATATATATATATACACACACAAACCCCACGTTTGATGTAGTTTTATATCAGAGAGTTTGCTATAATGGAGAGCCTTATAACGAGTGTAGACTATAATTGGAGGGATTTTATTCAGTCAAATACTGCCCTTTAAAATCCAAGTGTTTTAAGAAACCACAAAAAAAGCCCCAAATACCAGTTTTGAAAACTCTGATGTCTTTCATTTCATGGAAAACCCCGAGGTACTCTAAGATCAGGTTTTCTAAACTTTGTGGACCACTAGAAGCAGGCAAACATTACTGCTGCTTTTCTGTGCCTCCTCATGAACATGTGTGCAGTTAACCTTTTCCTTCTGCCACCCACAAAAAAGTACCCCTGAGAAATAATTGATTTAGATCTTTTTAAGTTCAATCTTTTTCAGAAAATCAAAGTCTTGATTTTTTTACTGACATACTTAACAACAAGCAGAGTTTTCACCAAATAAATGAGCTTGCAACTCTATATTCTGAATTTTAGCAGGCTGCAGGGAAAATAAGATTAATGGTTTACACTCATGGCAGTTCACAGAAGGAGTCTATAGAGTAGATGGAATAAAAAGGTATTTCTGCTAATAATTAACCTGCCTAGTGAGTTTATTAGTTAGAGTGTCAGTTGAAACCATATATGAGTTCTTCCAAATACATTACTTCTACAGACTGGCAATAAAGCAGGATATAATGTGCATTCATTTTAATTAATATGCAGTCCTCATTTATTAGAGGATTCACCTCACCAAACACCTACCGTATGCATTAATCTGCTACCACATCGGTTTTGAAATTTCAATGCCAATATAGACCAAGTCTCCAAATATATTCGCTATGCAGAACATCAGCATCAATTCGCACCATGCCATGCGTCTTATAACTAGTTTTGATAAATAAGCACTATTTGAAAGGCACCTTTTTAAAAAAAACCCAACCTAAATATCATGATTGAAAATACCAACAATATTAAGCAGAAAACTGAAACTGGGTAAGAAATGACTAATTAACAAGGAGAAAATTTACTTTTAACATTGTGAATTCTCGTTAGTATAAAACACTATGCATTTTGGAGCATTTTCTTTATTATCTTGGCTTTAGGTAGAATTCCATTTGCTTCAGTCTGTATTTTAAATGGAATGAAGCCAATATTACAAATAAAGAGTTTTGTAACAGAATAAATTCACATTCCGATATCTCACCTTTGGATTTCCAAAAAACAGAGTATGTTTATAATTGTTTATTAAATTGCTATTTTCTGTGCCAAAGTTAATGTTTTGATAAATAATGTTAATTATCATTTTTATAATTTTGTAAATTGTAATTGAGTGTAAGTTACAACTAAATAATTCTCACAATACTCACGTGGAGTTTAATAACTACAATACTCTGTTTGCTTTCCATGGCTATCACTGCTTTGCAAAAATAGTTAGGAAGCTCTTCTAATGAGTAGCCATGGATTTCTCCGTTTGTCACGTTCTGAGAAGAACCTATATTTGATGCAGTATTAGTATAATACCCAGTTAGTTTTTCTCATTCTGCATGGCCCCCAAGGGCTGAGAAAGGCAGAGCCTGCAAGGGCTCAGCAGAATTGGATCAGCTGATTCCTCAGCTGCATCCATGGAACTGCAGCACTTGAATTCTAACCTTTTACAAAAACAGGACTGAGGAAGCAGGCATGTATTTTCTTCCACTACTGATTCTGTCCACTTGCAGCAAGTGCAAATTCTGTAAATACTGAGTCAGTGGTACTTTTTTTGTAAAGATTAACAGTTATTATTGACAGTTAGCTAGCGAAACTAGAAAGAAGTATGCTGTCTTCTCCTTTATACATCTTACACAGCACCTGTAGGTTCATCAGTAATCCTAGATGTTCACCTTCGTGAGAATAACTTCAGACATAATTTTAATTAAAAGTAAAAATAAACCAAAATTACTAATTAAAAGAGAAATAAATTAATTTTAATGTAGGTTTCAAATGTACTATACGTCACTATTGTAGCGAAACAATGAGAAATATGTAGAAAAAAGTCTGAGAGACCCTTTACAGAAGTGGTGTATTGGCAGAAAATGTATGAATTCTAAGGACTGTGAGGTACCAACTGAAATTTAATTCTTCAGAGTATTAAGTTGAGGTTACTTTGTGTAAAGCTCCAATTGTGCACTGAGTTTTGCTGTGTAAAGTATATAGTGGGGCTCAGATCACTTAGAATCCAGTGGCGGCACAGACAATATACTAATGATATTTTCAAATAATGCAACATTGAGCTCGAACATTTGCTTTGGGCTTTTGCACAATTTGAAGGCAAAAGGCACTGAAGAAGATATTATAATTTCTCTTTCAGAAATATATACTGGAAATAAACTGATTAAGAGACAGTCAACAACTAAATCAGTCATCAGATTTTCAGATGTACTGACCGTCAGCATGTTTTGCTGGAAATATATGGCATTATTGACTTCAGTTTCTTCTTGATTCATTTTTAAAATCAATGTTTAGTTCCAGGAGGAAATATCCATGGAATTTATTCAAAATAGATACACAGGATACCTAGACTGATAAATTTCTTCCAATACAGACAGCTGCCTTTAAACTTGTTCAGAGTTTAATAAAATGCAGAAAAGCCAATAATTTATTTTAAGAGTTTAGTTAGAAGAGTATGAACCACATCTAATGTCAGTCTTTAGATATTTAGCAAATACTATTTTTATGGTCATGAATAGCAAGCATGAATTTTAATAGTTGTTAGGGCTGTCATTTTGTCAAGATTTCATGTGATTAGTTAAACAGTTCTTTTTATGAACTTTTGTTTTCATTCTTGAAGCTTTACTTCTCAAACTGTAAATCTAGAAAAAAATTAGAAATAAGTGTAAAAATGTCTATTTTCACTTGTTAGAGCCTGCCAAGAAACACGATGCTGCCTGGCCAGGAAGATGGGTGGTCTTTTTCAGCCACTTAACTATTTGTTTAACTTAACCATCATGTTGGAAAGAAGCCTTCCCCAGATTTTATAAATGCAAAGTATATGGAAGAAATATAGCAATGTGTAGGGAAGAAAGGGAATGGTCAAGACATATTGCACCCTGTAAATATATCTGACATATAATCTTCTAAGGTTTCTTTCTCTTTTGTGTTTCCTTTTTTATTAATGTTAATATTGCAGATACTGTTGAGGAAGAGAAACTTTGTTTCCCTTGTCTGCGATTTAGACAAATATTTAAAATACAACATTTAATGGCTTGTACTTTTTTTTTCTATATAAAGGAAAACTAAGCATAACGTCAAATAAATTATCGAAATACATATAATTCCCAGCTCTGGAACTTCACTGTTCACAGATATGGCATTATTATATGGATGAAAGATATAGAATCTAAAACCAATTGATAAAATACTTGTTCTACACTGTATTCTGAATTCAGTTGTTATTCAGTTGAAAATCACACATAACACTGCTTTAATTGATTCGTGAAACAAAAGGGATGGCCTAAGACAGTGTCTCTTTCCAGAAATTCCTGACTTCAGAATACTATTCTTTTTTTCATCATACCTTAAAGCTGCAGGGCTTTAAGGGAAGGGTCTATTATTCTTCGTAGCCTTGGGGACATTCACTGAAGCACACAAGTGTGAGGTTATTTAAGAAAATCTATTGTAATGGACACGTATATTGTAATATAGGCAATTGTGTCAAAAGGTCGTTAGATTTATTGTCCTTACTGTGGTAAACAATAATATCTCCTTACAACAATAGATAGATGCTGTGACAGAAAAACTGAACATAAGTATGCCTAGAAGAATTGCAGCTTTGTTGTTGTTTACTCTTTTCTTTGTTTCTTTTTTGCCCACTTTTGTTTAGTTCCCTCAGATGTGTTTTTTATAAATTCACTGTGGAAAGGGTTTTATGAATATTTAGGAAAAAGACAGCCTGCTACTCTGACTGTGGACTGGTTCAATACTACAAGCAGCAAAGTGAATGCCACATTCATTGAGGCATCCAACATACAACTCAAACTATCAGGTTGGTTCAGACTTCGGTGTTAAAAAAAGCTGTTCTTTTGATCTTTTCATCTGTTCAGTTTTGCTGTATTTTTTTCCAAATACAAAATGAATCAAAAACTTCATATTTTCACTAAAAATCTGTTTCTGCTTATTTTGTAAACAGAAAGTCCTAATGTAATGGTCTACACAGATTTTAGTCAGTTGATATGTGGTCAGCCATCTATTTTTCCTTTTATATTTCAAAGAAATACTAAGGCAGGGGTGTTTCATCTTGGACTGTAATAATGACGTGTTTAACTCACAGGTAATATTCAAGTGACATTTTAAGAACTGTACCATTGTTCAATAGTAATTAATATCTACTTTAAAACAATGACCTTGATAATGGCAAAACTTAAAATAGGCACAGCTAATTAAATAACTTAGTAATTTATGCATACCTTTGAAGCAACATGTTTCATTCCTCTCTGCAAATATGTCTCTGCAAATATGTTATATTTGAAAAGACCACTATCAGCTATCAGTACATTTTAAGATCAAGAGTTCAGAGATATGTTCAGTAATTGGCTGCCAAATACCAAATTTTGCTTACCTGTACTATCGATATTTCCTGTATAAATATACTGTTGTGAGGTGAGTAAAATCTATTTTTTTTCAAGTTCAAGGAAATACCAGGCAAAAAAATTCTATCTATAAACAGAATTATTGAAATACTGTATGAAATGACAAATATTCTTGTTCATTTATGTGTAAAATTAAAATTAAATAGTACAAACCCATTTTTGTGTACTGTTATCAAATATGATGTGGATAAAAGATAAGTAAAACAAAATCCTGCTGTTAGAATCTTCTGATAACCAGGTTATAAAATTATATTATTACAGAATGATTCTACAAAGTATTTTAGTTCTGAAGCAATATTCTTTGCTTCAAAAGGATATTTGGACAAAATGGCTGAAAAATTGTTTAAAAGGCATGTTGTTACCTCCTTTATGTTAATAGGTGTTTACAAGAAAGAAGAAGCTCATTTGCTATTGAAAGTTTTTCAGATTAAAGGACCTAGTGACATTTTTGTAAGCAAGTTTGAAAATGACAACTGGGCACTAGATGGTTATGTAAGTAACCAAACTGCTATGGATAAAGCTCACTGAGTTTAAAGTTTGAAGAAATTTATGATTTCCTTTATAACTCTATCTAACTTTTTATATTACAAATATGGAATACAACACTCTAGAAGTTAATGTAGAGATCATATTATTTTTCTTCTCAAAAATATGTACAGAAACTTCTATCTGCCACACTCCTGTTAGAAGTCTTAGTTTACTAAGAGGATAGTGAAGTGCAACAACATATTTTGCCATGGCTTTGTCTTGTTTTCTTAGGTGAGAGTGGGAAATATAGAAATATAGTCCCTTTTTGATTTGGCGAAGAAAAAGAGTTTATTTTACCCTTTGCAGTTCCTCTTTGTGCCCCATTATGCTTTCTATGGAAAATAATTTAAAATTTGACAATTTATTGCAATTCCTTAGCCGTATACTAATTCAATTCTGTATATGCCAGTTGAAGAATTTTAAAACCTAGCAATATACATCAGATATTTTTAAGTCATTCCAGGTTATTTTGAAACTTCAATACTGTTGCAAACTTAAGATGATAAATATTGTGTAAGCACAGCAAGTTACCTAGTATTTTAAAGGATACAAATAAAAATCTAGGCTACATAAGTCAGAAAAACAAATGGCTAAACATTCTTGCTTATTTATTTCAGAAATATATTTTTTTTTTTTATTTCCACATATTCTAGGTGTCATCGGGGCTTGAAAGAGGTGTTTTCACCTATCAAGGTGATATACATGGAAAAGACTTTGGAAAATTCATGCTCCAAAGACAAGGTAAATGTATTCACAGAGCTTTAATGTGTATAATCATTTTGGGTCTTGCAAGAGTGAATTCAACAAATGACTCAGCTATCCAGCTGAAGTAAGCATGTGTATTTCATGCCATTTTTATTAGACAAATGTAGTGAAATGTGTATATTTGAAATATACAGTCCATATCCTAATTTAACTCTGCTTAACATGTTATTGTCTCAAGATTTTTGGTATAGCAACTAAATAAGATGACATGATGTTCCCAAGGGAATGCCATTGTATCTTTTTCTTCTTCTGTCAACATCTTTTTGAAAGTAGCAGAGGTCTCATGCAACAAAAAGATATTGTCTGCTCAGATGTATAAATTGCAGTCAGGATCATATAAGAAATTAAAAGGAGAGAATCAACACTGATTTTAATAATGTCATTTGGAGACTGCTTTTCGATGGTTGATATTTTCAGAATGTGCATGTATTTGGATACAGTTCTTCCCTGCCTTTGAAAATATCAAATAAGTGACTGAAGTATATATTGCAGCTATGAACTCAAGTGCTCCAGCAGCTGGTGAAAAACTAGTTATTTTGCTCAAAAACGATTTTGTCGTACAAATCCAATAATCCACTTATGAAAAAATATTTAATGAGTAAAATAATTTTGGCAAACGCCAAGTGAAGATACATGCATTTTCTGATCCTGGAACTATCTTGGCCTGCATCAGGAACAGTGTGACCAGCAGTACTAGAGAGGTCATCATCCCCTTATACTGGGCACTGGTCAGGCTGCACCTTGAGTGCTGTGTCCAGTTCTGGGCCCCTCAGTTTA
>VWPV01004637.1:11587-45627 GCA_013389885.1 Geococcyx californianus
TGATTGTCCATTGGAATGCGCTGCCTGGGGAGGTGGTCGAATCACCATCCCTGGAGGTGTTCAAAGAGAAATTGGATGAGGCACTTAGTGCCATGGTGTAGTTGACAAGTAGGAGTAGGTGTAGGTGTTGAGTCAGAGGTTGGACTTGATGATCTCAAAGGTCTTTTCCAACCTTACAATACTGTGATACTGTTATACTGCAGTGTGGTTGAAGCATGGTATATGTATCAAAGAGGGCTAAGAGGAGGAAACAGCCTAGCCAATATACATGTAGCAGACTGCGTCTACGTTTTATAAATTGCCTTGGTTCCATTAATTTCATCGATGCTGTATCCAATGCCCTTTCAAGTACTGCCAAATTTCCCTTGTATTTCTTTGCTATGTTAGCTGCTGTAGCAGCAGTTATCCTATGGATATTCATCTTGGCCATCTCTCAAATTACTATATACATTTAGCCACAAGGGGTGGAAACCTTTTCTCTTCAGAGTCTCAGTCTAAGAACCACCAGTTACTAAAGCCAAGTAGACTTTCAGTCTTCAGAGTGAAATCTTGCGTGGGACAGATTATTTATCTGCCTGTACTTTGATATAATCCTTATTACTGTAATATCTAAGCTGCTTTTCTTTCTGATTTTCACACGCAGACTATATAACGTCAAAATTTGTTCAAGCATCGGTATTGTTTAGCAGCTTTTCATATCTCAAAACAGTGGGAGAATGATTTGTTGATTTTGTTTCTAGGATGTGTGTGGTTTTGTGAGCTTTTTTTCTTAAGCCAGGCTATCCATGGTTTGCAAACTACCTAATGAAAGTTTGAATTTATGTGTTCTAGCAGTGAAATTAAACACTTATGGGGATAAATGAAGAACAAGCAGAATGGCAATTAAACATTCAGAACATTCTCCAGTGGATGTATCCTATGGTAGTGGAAAACATTGTCCGCATCACTTTTTAGAGTTGCAATACAAAAGCTCAGTTTGTATATTCCTAAGGCTAGTAAGGAGGCGAAGTGTCCAAGTTCTACGTGCATTCATAGGCTGAGGGTCTCTTGCCTTCAGCTTTGGCATCTCAGCAGAGAGCTTACTACAAACGCACATATTGTCTCTCTGAGAAGTTTTCTTTTTGTGATCACTAGATAGTTACTGATTTTCTATGAGTTGCTTGTTGTCTGTTGAAGAACCTACACCTAAGATGAAACAGCAAATTTCCAGACAACACTAGTCATAATATTTTTCTATACCTTCATATGTTCTTGCTTTGTTTTTTAAATCTATTGTGTTCATGAATATTCTTCTGAAATAATGATCTCATATGTCCTCCAGCTGAAGACTTAACATATTTCTTCAGGAAGTTAAATTATTTACTGTCAGAAATATGCATAAACTATGCATGCACTGGTGCATACATAATGTAATATGACATACTTCACCTACAAACATACTTCAAAGAACAGCATTCACTGAGAAATACTTGTGTGAATAATAAATGTGAAAGACCATTTAATGAAGTATTTGCTATCACACAATACTACAGTAAGTCCAGGCTCAGTGGATATGCCTAGTCTTGGAATTTAATGAAACGAAAACCAGAAAGAACTTTTGTTTCTAAGCACTGCTCTTTCAGATGCAATTCTATTTACATGTAGCCTCAGAGAATAACCCAAAGGTCAAAGAGATCTCTTTTATCAGTCTGCCAAAACAATTAGACCTGTATCTGAACCTGCTTGAGGGGCTCAAGTGGTGACACCAAATTATTTAACCTGTTTCGATGTTAACAGAACCTTTTTGTTTCTTTTGTTATGTTTTAATAACTTGGTTTCCAAAGGCTGTAAGTCAGCAGCTAGGCTTAGTTTCTGTAATTGCTGAGTCCTTCTATAACTACAGTTATAGGAGGTATTTATTCTGAAAACTTGGCCTTGTTCATTTCAGTCTGGACTGTCCTTTAAAACTGTATGGAAATGTTGCTTTGTCATTAAAAAAAAATTACTTCACCAAATGATTATTTCCCTATATTTATTTTATAGGGGGAAATACAATGACCCACTTCTCTTTCTTTTTTTTTTTTTTTACGAAGTACTTATTTAACTTGTCTAGATTGAGTTAAAAAATATTGACAAGAAATATGAAATATGAATAATTAATTTGCATCTGTGATAAATCAGATAAATGTCTGTGAAATACACATTCATTTCTTGATCAACTCTTAAGATCATTGAACATCAGGAGACATGAGTTTAAAATTTCATTCCATAAAGGTGTCATCATTCGTCCACAGATCATTTTGCAAAACTTTCATCATTCACAAAGAAACTCTACATCTAAACAGGATACTCACAGCTCAAGAGTACAAAATGATTATGCATTAGCTAATGAATAAATAGATAGCTAGGACTAATGGGCTATGAGGCCATACATTAATATGCTACTCACACCCAAAGAGTCTTTACTGTCCAGCCTGTATCAGTCAGATGAAGAAGTTCTAGGCTCTGTTGTTCCTTGAAACCTGCTGCCTTGCTTTTTGTGTGGATATTTTTCTCTTAATTCCTTGAGCCACTAACCATCCTTGTCTCAGAAATTGCTCTTCTACCAGTAATTCTACTTTTCTTATCTTGCATGGCTTTCCCTGTCACACTTTCTCCCATTTCAAAAATGGTTCTTGTAGTAAACTTAAACCATGCTCTACTGATGCCAGACAGTTGAAACCCTGGGCTAGGAGTTACAGGGAAAATGTGTTTGAAGCACAAAGAATAATAAGGAAATTATTTAGAAGAATAATTTCTTACAATTCTTATTATTTTTTATTCTTACTATTTTTTAGTATGTATAAAGGAGAAAACTCAGTAACCATCTGAGGGGAAGATGCACACAGCTTGCACAATAATGACTTCACTGTGTATTATCAGAATTAGAATTTCACCTGCTGCTGCTGGTTTCAGGAAGTCAAATAAATACCTATTATTCTGCAAAATGTTTAAAAAAATATATAAACTTACTTAACATCCCTCTATTAAATAACAGGTTTCTCAGTGAAAAAGCATTGTTTTTTTAAAAGAAAAGTATATCAAACTATCTTTCCCATTGTTTTTTCATTGTCAAGGGTTTTTCTCTATTGGCATACAGGTATTTAAACTAGTTTTAGCCGTACTAGAAATCAATACCTTCATTAGAGCAGTACAATAAGCTTTTCTATTTCTCATCATGATAATGTGTCAGAAGAAATACAAAGTTCACATCAGGATATGTTTAATCACAAACAGCTCTGAAAAAGATTGTAATAAGTAGACCGGACTGTGTTGAAGTTATACAGAATCATAGAATCATAAGGTTGGAAGAGACCTCTCAGATCATCTAGTCCAGCCGTGCCTGTCTCCCTACTAAACCATGTCCCTGTGGAACTCACCCACCCATCTTTTAAACACCTTCAGCGTTGGTGACTCCACCACCTCCCTGAGTCTCATGCATGACTAAACCAAAATTATTCAGAATTGCAGTAAAGTTTCTCTTCCATAATGAAAAGCACACCCAAAGAACAGTCAGAACACTTCTCCAATGTCAAAGTTGTAAACTTCAGTTAAAAATTTCAAGCTTGGTTACCCTAGGTATGGTACTTCAAAAGAAATAGAGATTAGAATATTAAATTAACTCTATAGGAGTTTTGAGTAACAAATATTGAATTTGAGTCAGTCATAAAAATGAGAGCACTTAGAAAGAAATTATCTAAGTGTAAGTTTATACTTAATTTTACACATTCAGTTACAAAAAAAATAGTATTTAAAATTTTTTAAAAATCCACAAATAATTACTTATTATTAATTTCAAACTAGTGTTTTCCTTTAGCTGAATTCTGATTAGATATTTTATGTATTTTCTGCTGCTTGTACATTAAAGTGGATCTATCCTATGTGCCATGATAATATCTTTGAGATATAAGTTAAGAGTTTATTGTTCATAAATAATTTTGTTTCAGCATTTGGTTAGAATTCTAAATAAGTTTTAGAATATTAATTCCTGGGTTTTGTTGTTATAAACTGACTACAATGAATTTGATCATTACCATATTTTTTAGGAATTGCTCCAAATAACGAAAAGTACCTGAGGATTATGAGAGAAAAGTGATAATTGCACGTAGTTTTCTAAATGTCTATCACTTCTTTTAACTAATAAAAAAAAGGAGCATTTAAATTAAGATTTTTTTTTAATATTTTCTTAACTATGGTAGCAACTTGATTCCCTCTGTCTTTAATTTAGATTGGTTGAAGAATTTCCAGTACATCTTCAATATAATGCAGATACATAAAATTGTGCCGAAAGGCCTTCCACACCTTGGATGTTGGGACAAAGATTGGATTACTAAAGTCCCAAGATTTTTATAATACACTGGTTCTACTCTGAAACAGTTCAATATTAATTAAGATACTCCACATTAGTAGGATAAAGCTCGTTACATGATCCCAGCTACCACAGTAGTAGATATATTAATTTGAAAATATTTCCCTTCACCATTTCTGTAGAAAAAATATACAGAAGTCTGCAATGTGATAGAAGATTAAGGTAGCGAAAAATGTTGAAGTACAGTATTTTTTCATGCTTAGTGATCAAACCTGACAATTCTGAAATTTCTAGGAATGCTGTCTTCATTTTAAAGGGAGCTTAATTCCTTCCTAGAATTTAATACATATTTTTAAAAATTAATTGTGCGAAATTGTATTAAAATATGAGCAATTGAAACATCTAAGTTTTAAAAATATCTAACAGAACAAAAACTTACTTGATTCCTCTTTCACACTGAGCTTGAACCGAAAGAAATTTTTGGACAATTTTTTGCATCTTTCTCAGATTTGCACCTTATAAAGAAATTTTAGTAGACTGCTGGAAGTTGCACAATGTCTGTGTTTCTGCTACATAACTGGTCTGCACTAGAGTACTGAAAAGACTGGTTGATGCTGTTTCTATCAATGATGGAGTTATGGTGTTTGAGACAGTGTGTACTGGTGGGTTGGAGAGTTCCAGAGTGATAAACACCAGTGTCTTCTATTCTTCTTTGCTAGCATCAGCAAAAATATCCCAGAACAGCAAGCCCAGATAGCTGTACCAGACATCCTTGCTGTACTTCCCCTCTGTCCCAGTCACTCCTCCTTGGATAGGATCTGTGTACTGGTCTCTGAAAAGCTGTGAGTTTAAACTGGCAACATGGAGTTTGTTCTCAAAATATATTTTATTGCCATTAAAAAATTCTATATTTTTCAGTATAAAATTATTTTTCATCCTTCACAATTTGAATTTTCAAGTTGAACACTTATTTAAGCAATTTAAAAATCTCCATACTAATGGAAAAAATGGGTTCTACAATCACCTTACAGTCTGGGTTGTCTGTCCACAACAGGAACCCAGCAAGGCCATGCAATTGGCAACCGCCTTTGCATTCTCTGTAGCTCAGCTTTATCCTAATGCAAACACAGCTGCTAGAGGCTCTAAAACATGCTCATGTCTCACCACTAAAAGGGGTTGTAGAGCAGCCAGGACGTGCATGCAGATGCACAGACTAGTGGGTGCTACTTGAGTCAAGTAGAACCACTGTAATTTATTGTAGTTATCTCAGTTTTCTCTTCTCTTTTCGTGTTTGATGTGGTCATACTTTACTTATTGTTCCAAAGTTGGATATTAAGACTACACATAAAACACTTTTTGCAGTATTAGTGGGGTTTTTTTCAGAAGATGTATGGCTTACAGTATTAAATTAGTGATTCATGAAAGCTATAGTTCATAACTATTTTACTTGTTGAATATTGTTTTCAAATCATTTCGATAATTATCAGTACGTTATTAAGTGGTATTAACAAGGTTTATATTATCATGCTTTAAGATATTTATTTCATGGTTTTAAACAAAATTGTTATGTGAAGACACCATTTTCTTTCATTCCTGGATAAAAAGAGAACTGTGAGACAGGAAACCTGGGAATTTTATTTCTTCCGTTTTTGTTTCGTTTCAGGTCCTTTAAGTGCAGACACAGACCTATCAAATCACTATTACGGTACAAACAGCAGTTCTGTTGCAGCTGCCATCCTGGTACCATTCTTTGCTCTAATATTATCAGGGTTTGCCTTTTACCTCTACAAACACAGGTACTGTAAATATTATTTATTCAATAACTTAATAAGCTTTTTGTTTTAATTTTGATACGTAAGTGTAACTAGAGAACACAATGTTAAAACTTTCAAGAACATCTGTTCTAGAAAGACAAACATTTCTAAGTATTCCCACAAGGCAGTTCTTAACTGTGGACAACTGGAAAATTTACTGTGTTAAGGAGCAAAGACCTATAAAACTTGAGGGTTTGTTAGTCTGAATCTGACTTAAATCTCAATTATATTTTTTATTCTCTCATTTTAATGCTTTATTAAATTGAGTGTATGCTACTTCTTTCCAAATGCTTATAAGTATTAGTTATACAAGCTAAAAAATCCATATATCCCATGAGGGAACAGCCCAAAATTATACTACTTGTAGTACATGCTGAATAAGCTAGTGGATACTACTAGAACTGGCATAATTTCAGCTAATATGAAAATTTTCCTGTGTTGTTAGATAGTGGAATAAATCTGTCCATCTTTTCTGAATTTTGTTTTAAAAACTTTATCCTTTGAATTTTGTTCTTTATGAGCGCAATATGCCTAGAGCTTCCTGGACCAATTATTTTTTTTTTTATATTGAGATACTATAGTCTCTGATCTCCTTGTATTATCTGTAGTTTGCGAAATGGTGTTTAACAGAAATACTGATTTTTAATAACATGCTTTTAAAACTTTTGTTCTATAATCATGATACCAAGAGTATTTTGAGATTATAAGAAATTGCATAGACTAACTGAAATCCACCATTATCCTTTGATGAACTGGATTGTCTACCTCCCTCAACTTGTGAACTCCAGTTAAAATTATACATACTGTGAAATGTAATATAGCTTTCTGTTGAAAAAAAAAAATGCTCAGGAAGACCTGTGAACTCTGTCTTAGAACAGATAAATTACTGATGCCTACAAATCTGTGTTGTCATATAGTTCCTGTTCAACCTAACCAACATACACCTAAGCAACCTAAACAGCATCAGAAAAACACAGGCATTCAGATATGGCAAAGAGATGAAACATAAAGTGAACCTTACGGTCATTTTGCTCTTAGACAGAGGAGGCAAACTCTAAGAAAAATTTAATAAAATTGTATTCTGACATAGAGGTATATTTTGATATTTATCCTATGAGGTTCTTGCCGTCCTACCTGAACAGTGGAGATTCTCTTTTTTGTTTACTAGAAATATACCTGTATTTAAGAAAAAGTAAAATTTAGTCTTCAGATGACAACTTTTAATCTCAATGTTTATGGCGCTGCTGGTATAACATTGCAATTCTACCTACCTTAATCTCATCTAAACACATTAGATTTACTTGAAAAAGATGTGAATTATTACTTAATTGTTAAAAGAATATTCTTTATTTTTGCATTTTCAAAAAATTTCTTCCACTCAAGCATTGTTTTAGAGGGGCTATCAGTGTCATATTGTCATCAGGAAATCAACAGGTTGATTACTGATGTAAAGCAGGTATAGATCACCTTCTCTTCAAAAGAAGGGATGTTTGAAAGGAAAGAGTGCAGAATCTTTGACTTTTGAAGAGAATTCCTTGAAATTACTTTCACGACCAGAATAACAACATGAATTTTTCACAATCATGAGTTTGTAGTTATGCCCCTAGAGGTTCTCTATGTCACAGAATTTGAAAGTCTTCTTAGGGGACAATTTTATGGATGTTTCTGCTGTGCCTACATCAGATTAATATCATCCAGTTATAACCAGGGGTGTTAAAGCCTTCTTTACACATTTTCTGTACGTTTTATTTGACAGACGGATAGCCTCAGGAATGAAGACAGCCTATCAGTCTTTCTGAGCAAAATTAAAATATATTTGACTACTTACACTAGGAAAAATCCTATTTAAGATCTATTACTTCTAAAATAAAAATTACATAAAACAACATATTTATGAATAAGCTGTCAATTTTCATTACTGACATATTTCCAGTGATAGTTTTCTCTCTCTGGTAGCCAAAACAAAATATTTTTCACAAGAACGGTTTGATTTCTAAAAATCTTTTCCTTGAATTTTTGATGTGGTGATAAAACACTATCCAAAATAAAAGAGTGGTCACTGAAAGATAATTCTTTGTAGCCCTTGATAAACAAATGTCAAAATTTATATGAATATTAGTTAGGACTGGATCTGATCAATCTGATTACATATGTTTGGACGTATAAAATTTCTGTCAAAGTATTTATTGGTTGAAGTATTTATAGAGATAAGCAGGAATGCTATGGCAGATCTATTTGAAATAACTGCAATTACTGACCCTTTTCTGAAAGTTATTACCATTAGCACTGTAACATATTCTAGACACTTGCTATATCAGTGCAAGAGCTGCCTGGTTCAAACTATGCAGGCTGACTTTACACTGACTTAGATTTTGTAGTGCCTAGGAGATCCATTAGAGCATTTCAATGCTATATTCCTGCTCTGGAATGGTAATAAACAACTGCGAGCAGCAAATTATCACACTGTTCCCTCTACCTGTGCTCAAAAATCTCTAAGTCAATAAAGTCCATGGGTGTTTATCTCAGCTAAAAACTGAGATGCTATTGAAAGGTTGAATTAGGAGCCACTCACCTTCATCTTTCTGTGTACACCTAATATTCTACTCCTTTCAAATCTTCTAAATTGACAGATTGTAGTGACATTAATCAGAACATATGAACAGATGGTCCAGTTGCCTTCCAAGATATTCTGTAAAAATTATTGTAGGTAAAATCCTAAATCTCCATTAGAATATGCTTGAAAATGATCAAATTAAATTTAACAATTAAAGATCCAACTGTATTTTTGGTTAATATAACTTCTTTAGAAAGAAAAGGATATTTGGACATTGATAAAGTGTGAATTTAGTAAAGATAGAATAAGAGTTTCGAATTAGTGTGAGGATTATTTTAGGCTCAGACCAGTAATCTAAAACTGAAAATATCATCAGAAAATATCAGAATTGTTACTATTGACAGAAAATATTATAAATCTTACCAGTTCCAACATTACCTTTTTATGTGCTTTTTTTGTACGTTATTTCAGGCTGCCTTTTTTGGCACTAACAATGAGCTATGAAGTTGTCATTCTTTTGATATTTCTATAATGGAAAATGCATGCCTTTTTTGCCTATATTGTCTCTGTGCTTTGTAGTATCAGATTGCCCATTAGGAATTCGTTTTCTTCTCTTCATGCTATGAAAAGTAACTAACGATTTTTCTTACTTTTTAAGTCACTGCTTATTACTTCATGGTCCTCCTTTTGTCACTTTTAGACAGAGTTGTGTAACTTCTGTAGACAGGATGGAAATGTTATAGTTAAAACTCAATAATAATGATAGAACAATTATTTTTAAGAGTTGCTAATTATGATTTCCTATCTTTTTTTCCCCAGAACAAGACCAAAAGTACAGTACAATGGGTATGCTGGACACGAAAACAGTAATGGACAGGCTTCATTTGAAAATCCCATGTATGACACAAACTTAAAACCCACAGAGGCAAAGGCTGTAAGGTTTGATACGACTCTGAACACAGTTTGTACAGTGGTATAGCCTTCAGTGCCCAATATGACTGATTCATAGCCATACCTCTGATGGACAAGCAGTAATTCCTTTGGTGCCATATACCAGTTTCCCTTCTTCTCTTGGCTTTGCTGCTGTAATCTTTAACATCTTCCGTCAGCCTACATGCAGCTAAATTTTCTGGTAAAATCGTGTCAGTCTTCTGGGGATCAGACAAAGAATATTTTTTCATCTTAAAGTTGGATCAGAATGCCTGGCTGCATCTGCTGCAAATCAAGGCACACTTTAAGGAAGACTGCCAACTCATGTCAGTTTGTCATATTTAATGCCTCAGACTTTCATATTTGTATGTGGCTGGATGCCTTTCAATGCATTCTTCTGGGCACTTGGATAAATCCCTTGAGTACTGTGACAAATGATAGCACCACAGATTATCCCCGGGAATATTCTAAAGAAAGCAGGCTCTCTTGAAGGAGAAGACAACCTTCCTTGAGGCTGCATATACCTGCAAATGCTTTACCATTGAAATCCTGCTAAAAAAAATTACAGTGTATGTAATACACAGGGCAGTTTGCCAATTTCCCAATCAGCCGTTATATTGCAAAATGTTAATGCACAATTGTTTTTGCACTAGAGTGTTACGGATGACTGAGTAAGATACTGGTAAAAATATACAGGGTTTCTACACACTGTCTGTTGTATATAGCCATTCACTCACTCTTTGCCAAGCAAAGCATTCCACAATAAATTTACTTGGAATATTAAATTATGAGCCCCATGCTTAGCAACAGTTAAAATCTTGTGTGATAGAGGACAAATTTTTTTGTCAATTTTTAACTAAATTTCTTTGTAAACATGATTACAAGTCACTGGAGACTTTCAGCCAGAACAAGAGCCCGTTTCTAAGAAATATTCATTGGTAGTATTGTTTTCTTCTGAAATCAATCATCAGTCACCATTGTCAGTATCATACTATTTAACAGCAGGGGGGTTTGCAGCTATTGCTGCTTGCCATGTACAAATGTGAATAGTAATTTATTTTAGATAGCTCATAAAGCCTGTGAGCCTGTGCTCATAATATGGTCTTCCCTTTTGCATTTTTTTCCGTTTTGCCTGTAATATGACATCATTTTCAGATGTTACATGGAACTAAAACACATTACAGTAGCATATATAAACCCAGTGCAAATTGTCTATAACAAGCTGTCATTCAGTTTGTACTTTGGACAAAGAGCAATTTTCAACTATATTTGTTTTCTATTTCTTTTTAGATTTTTTAAAAACACTGCTTACTGCTTTTGTACTTAGACAGTTTGACAGAGTAAGTTTCACATTTGTAAATACGAATGATTGAGTAAATCATTAACATTTGTTTAGAAATAGAGGTTTTATTGAATGAAAACAAACAGACAAACAAAAAGATTTCATTGGGCAAATTAATTAAACTGAGTTTTAAAATTAGGAGCTTAAGGAAACAATGAAGTAAAATCTGGTTTTAGTCAGCTCAGAAACCAGAAAAGTTTATTTGCTTTTCTTTAAAATTCAGAGTTGTTTTATGCTCTTGTTTTCTTTTAGTTTTCCACATTTCAAACTGTCCTAATGTCCAATTGCTATGAAAGAATGTAAAAAAATGTTTCTGAAGTCCATATGTGTGTAGGTCTGGCTGATATACACAAAACAAAAAAAACTAATGTAAGCCAAATAATAGGTTTTTCAGCTAATGTTGCAGAATGCAATGAAAACTTCAAAGGTAACCAACCCTCAGTCAGCTTAACAACTCTACATCTGTTAGATGAAAAATACCAGCAATATAACCCGGTATTGTAGGGCCTCCAGCTGTTATATTCTTCATATAAGCAAGGAACTCTGAAGAAAATTTAATAAATAATCCTTTCCAGTCAGTCCCTTGTTCATTTTGTTAGTAGTTTTTGGCTTTCTTTTTTGTTTGTTTCTGAGATTTCCTTTATCTGTCACATCTCAGAGCCTTTTGCATTTCCCGAGAAAGAACAAAGTCTTCAGATCAAAGTGGTTGTTCTATTCCTCTCCCACGTAGAGAAAGTTGCTCTGCAAATGTAGAGCTTCCGTAAGAGCAATGGGCCAGGGAGGGAAGCTCTTGCATGACTAAAGTTTTTGACAGGTGTTCAAAATCAATATTACTGCTTTGGAAGTCTTTCTGCAGTTACAGTGGTAGAAAAAATATTGAGTATTGAAAACAAGTGCAAAATTCTAGCTAAGAAGCTATTATTGATGTTTTCTACTCCTGACCTTACAGTGTATTTTTCAGTGATCTGTTTCGCTATGACCACTGAAAAATGCATTGGAGGAAAGGTCCTAGAAAAAGAGAACAATTAAATTATTTGATCTTTTGTGTTAGAGAGCCCAGATCTTGTGATTTGTTCAGTGGTTCATTTTGGGGAGGTTATTTAAGGAGTTCCTGGGCTGAGTTGGTGTTGTTTGATAAGGGACACTCAAAACTGCAGCACACTGACAAATTATCCTAAGATGTTAGTTTGGAGTACTGATTAAACAAGACCTTCAAATCGGCACCCAAGTAAAGAAGTTCTCACAGGTTTTTCAGTTCTATCCACATCTTCCAAATGCATCTCCTTCTTTGCTGTGTTTGAGTCTTCTGTTCAGGTTGGATGTCTTTCTCCTGGAGTTATTTTACAGAGGGCTGTATACGCATGCACTTATATATGGTGCTTTATCAGAATAAGACTCTTAAAATGTTGTGCAGTGGCTGGGTAATGGCAGCCAGGAAATCTATTTTCTGAGATATATGCAGAAGACTTTTTCCCCAGTGTTGACCAGATCATTATGACGGGCTAATAATACATGCTATATATTTTTTTTAAAAAAACAGGTTATGTGCTTCAAAGCTGTTAAAAACTGCTGCTTGTACACACATCTTGCCTTTCTCCAGGCTAGCTGCAATAATTTTTTTTCTTGTGTAAAATATTTTGTAAACAAAGAAAAGCTGTTATAAAGAGAAAAAAAAAGGGGGGGGAGGGGGGGTGGGGAGGAACGCCGGCATTATGATCAAGTCAATCTAATTTTCATTCCCAGTATTCATTCTGCCATTTCACTACATGCTGCTGTGACATGAAGTAGGTGCAAAAGAACTTTTTGTACAGAGATATATTTTTTATGAAGAATTTGTAAAATTATTAAATATGCTGTACTTTTTTGATTAATGTAGGTAAATTGTTAAAAATAAATGTTTTTACAATACAAAAAAAATTGTAATTTTCCCAATAATGTAAAATTTACCATGTTTAGCTGATTTTCAGTTCTGATCCTATTACACATGTATTAATATTAAAGTGGCCTGTTAAAATTATACAGTATCCTCTTTGGAAAAAAAACTACTATCAAAGATTGTAATATAGCCTGTGCAATGCCACCTACCTTGAAAACAAAATCAGAGTTCTAATTAAATATTTAATTTTAGATTTTCAGCCATTGCGTGACCTATTCTTATTAACTTTTTTCCTTCTATTTACTTTTATGCTTTTAGTTCTCAGATATTGATTTTCCATTGTATTAAATTGTTCAGTAGACTCTTAATCTTGTCATTTCAAGTTCTCAAACATTATGTGACTTTGCAAAAATTTTCAAGTGCTGCTTAATGAGATGGGATCTGCTTCCTGTTGCCTTACATTTATTCAGATTTTAAAAGAGGACTCATGCTCCCAAATCACTTGGTTGTTTTATTAAAAAAAATAACTTGTTCATTCTTCAGCAATCCCACATCCTACCTGTAGAAGTGATGGATCATATGGAGTCCTATGTATTTCCAAGAATACATCTAAGAACTAGTTCTGCAGTCACTTAGATGTCCATAGTTCTATTGAAATTAAAATGCTTACAGACATAAGATAGTCACATATATTAGTGTTTTCATGATCAAAACCTAAATTTTTTTATTCATATAAAAGATTTATGTATTTATTTATTAACAGATTAAGACAGAATGAAACAGGTTTCAAGAATATGTTTCTACCTGTTATTCCTTTGCCAGTCAGGGGTAGTGTATAACTGTGGTTCACTTCTAGAAAAATTAAGATACGTACATATTTTAAGATATATTCCTTTCTCATCTTCACAATCTGTCCTTCTGACAATACGATATCTTACAGACAGTTGTTAAAAGTTCTCATCTCTCAGAATGATGTGAGTTTCTTTCTGACACTAAGCTATAAGCTCTAATCACCAACAATATAAATACAGATAGCAAAGTTATCTGACAGAAAGTCATGATTTTTACCTCTTATCACAAACAAAAGTCTAAAACATACTAAACAAATGAACTCTTGGTCTTTACACTGTTAACAATCTGCAATGCCAGCTTCTGAAATCTGTTTCCCCTTATGGTCTATTGAAAAATTTAACATGGTATAAATAATTTTGGACTCTAGACAAACCATTTATAGAAGGTAAATATTTTTTGTGTGTTGAGACTAAAGTTATGTAAGAGCCACTCTCAGCTGATTCTGTAAAGAATAAAAATATTTGGTTTTCAGCTGGCATCTACTAGATCTATAGCAACAGTGAGGTCATAAATGGTATCCAAAGGATAGCATACCTATTGGTATGATTTACTCAAAATGGAAAATAAGTTCTTTTAAAGTTACTTTTAATTTGAAACTCCAATAAACTACATTAAATACAATGGTATCTGTTTTAGCATCATTATTAACTCAAAACCACAGGAGCTTTAATGCATATGGCTCAATGCTTGAGAGAACAGATGTCAGAAGGTCGAAGAGGAAGAGGTCTTCTACCGAATACTGCCTTTAAACAAGTAGAATAAATTCCTTTAAGTATATGTCTCTAATGCGCAAAAAGAAAAAAAGAAAATAATGTTTTAAAGACCCACCCTGGAGACTTTTTCTTCAGAGTTAACAGTAAAGCTGAATTACCGTTTCAAAATCCTGTCAATGGCAGTCTTCTAACACCAAATGTTTCCACCAAAGAGCAAAGGATTGTGGACCAGACCTCGCTATGCCAGGTAACAAAAGAATCAACGGCTGACATATGCCTAGTGATGAGTTAATCAGGAGTTGACTTTATATGACATAAGGAAACAGAAGATTCTGCTGAAGAGTTATACATATATTTGCTTCTATAAAACTATAATTATTTTAAATTACAGACAGAAGTAGTAAATATATAGAATGTGGATGTGCTTGGAGCCTAGTCCACGAGGGAACTTGGGCTCATGTTTGCAGTGTTTAACTTTCAGGTGTGTTTGTTGCTTGGTAGAAGCTTCAGCATCAAGTTGTGTGTCTACAGACGGTGAAGAAAAGTTAAGAAAGGTAAGAATTTGCATGTACTATCCACAGAGGACAGCAAGCTGAGCAGAGACAGCTATACTAATGAGCAAGAAATACTAAGGCAAGGGGAATGGATAAGTGACTTACTTTTGGCCTGAAGAACATAAATCTGTCCACTGCAGTTCACAACAGAAATCAGTCAAAGTTGGCCAGGAAGCTCCAAAACACAACAGATAGTTAGGTAGTTAAGTGTTCCTTTTCCCTCTTACACACAAGACTGTATTGGTTAGGGTGGGTAAAGTACATGTCGAAGATCTTTAGCCTAAGGATTAAAAACAGGTTGTTAGTGATAAAGAAGACTGCTATAAGCAGTCAGCTGTTGACAGCTGTTGAAACCAGATGCTCAATCAGACATCCACCTGCTCCAGCGTGGGGTCCTCTGTGGGCTGCAGGTGGATATGTGCTCCACCATTAACCTCCATGGGCTGCAGGGGGACAGTCTACCTCCTCATGGTCTTCAGCACGGGCCTCGGAATCTTTGCTCTGGCATCTACAATACCTCCTTCTTCCTTGACCTTGATGTCTGCAGAGTTGTTTCACATATTCTCACTCCTCTTTCCATATGCAATTGTGCACAGGTGTGTGTGTGTGGCATTACCTCCATCACTGATTGGCTGAACCTCGGCCAGTAGCGAGTCTATCTTGGAGCCGGCTGGCACTGGCTCTGGCAAACACATGGGGAGCTTCTAGCATCTTCTCACAGACGCCACTCTTGTAGCTCCCTCAATACCAAAAACTGGCCACACAACCAAATATACAAGTAATTCAAGCCTGGAAAAATATAAGTATCAGTTGAAAAGATGCATATAGGTCACAATAAAAAGTAAGAGAAAAATGGAGAAAAATTTATTAAAGGAAATCAAATATCTTGAAAAAAAAAAATCCATAGCTGCAGATTCTTGGGATGACAAGTGAATTTTTTTTAAAATGAGGAATGAATGAATGAAATTTGAGTAAGGAAGTACTTATTAAATGCAGTGAATGGATATAGAATTAGTAAAAAAGAATAATGGAAGTATTTTATATTAGAATTTTTCACCTTGGATTTTTAATTGGAAAGAGGTAATTTTAGTTCTTTCACTTACTATTTACATAACACTAGCCAGATTATTTGTAAATAGGAAGAAATTAAGCAACAACTGATACACATAAACATTTTAAAAAATTAGAAACAATACAGAACTTGTACTTAGTTTTTCCGAAGAAATATCTGAGTAACCCTTGACCACGAAACCAATTTAAGTCTGTCTTGGAAAATAAAGGAAATACCTGAAGCTATTATTCTACTAAAAAATAAAACAAACAAAACATAACAAAACCAAACCCAAAAGAACATTTCTCTTAATATTAAAATTTTAGGGGAAAAAAAAAAAAGGAAATCTAATTGATATCTTTTTGATAGAAAATTAAATGACAGGATAGAGTTAAAATCTTGTCAACAGATTTTATAGAGAAGGGTTCTTGTCACTCAAATTTCATTTAATTCTTGAAAACCTGAGCGATAACCTAACTACTAATGTATTAAATTAAAAAAGAGAAAATGGATTAAGTAGCACACAATAATTAAAAAATTGAAATAGAGAACATCAGTAATTATACAAGAAGTTAATTAAGAAATAGCTCTCAAGCAGACAATAGAGAAATATTAGCAAATAAGGAGACACTGGAAAAAGTCTGTGGGTCTGCTGCTGTGCCTGATGCTGCTCACAGTGTCACGTAAACAAGGACAACACTTGTTGAAAAAAATGGAGATAATACAAGTGGTTGCAGGATGATAAATGATAACAAAAAATGTTGTGTGGCACAGTGTGGTTTGGTTGGTAAGTTAAACAAAGTATTTTTAACATAACCTCAAGAATAGTTGAAAATAATAAATAAGGACATTGAGGTCACCTTTTAAAATGGATATTAGGTCCTAAAAAGTAGTATCTCTGAAAAGGATGTTAACTGCAACGCTGCAGTAAAACATGAGGTATTGAATTACTGGATATAAACCAGAAGTACTGAACAGGAACAGAAAAGTGATTTTTAGTTTCCCTGCATATAAAGCTGTATTAGATTCTGCATATATTTCTGCAGTTCATTTTGGAAATAGGATGTCAGAAAAAAAATGAGACGGTGTACAAAAACATATAAATGTGATTTAAAGTCTAGAAGAAATACCTTCAGCAAGAAATTTACATCTGTTTAATATAAAAAAAGATCAGCACTGTACTACACTACACCACTGCCCTTTCATCTAAGGAAAAAGAAGGCATGACAGAGACCTTTAGAGACTTGAATTTGCAGCCAGACAAATTAAAAGGAAAAATTAGGCACACAAATTTATGAGTTGAGAAAATAAACTTGTGGATTAATTTACCAGAAGAAATTATGCATTTGCTGCCTCTTCATTCCATCAGCTTAACATTGAGTGCTTTCATGTAAGATAGACATTAGTTCTACATTACAGATCTAGTGTGCAGTTCAGTGTGGTATTGAGTGGTAGCTCTGCTGATCTTCACATCTATAAGGATGGGAACAATTCATAGTATTCACAAATGTTACCTGCGAGAAGGCATCAAAGACTGTCTAATACACGCATAAGTGTGAAAAAATAGTGTTCGTGTTCCTGAGTTGTACCATTGATAGTATAGCAATGCAACAGGGACTGTCGTGTGAAGAACATGGAGCACAAAATATTTTTATATCACGATGACGTGCAGTGTGATGCATAGAAAAGATTAGTGAATGGCATATCACAGAATGACTGAGGTTGGAAGGATGCTCTGAAGATCATCTAGTCCAACCTCCCTGCTCAAGCAGGGTCACCTGAAGGTGGTTACCTAGTTCAGTGTTCAGGCTTTTGACTATCTCAAATGATGGAGACTCTACAACCACGCTGAGCAACCTGTTCTACTGCTCAGTCACTCCCACAATGGAAAAATGTCTGTTGAACATCAGATGATTTTTTATTGAGGCATCAGATGATACCTCCTGTGTTTCATTTTGTGCCCATTACCTCTGGGCCTGTCAAAGGCACTACTGAATAGAGCCTGGTTTAGACTTTTTTGCACCTTCCCATATATTTATGAGGTCCCCTCTGAGCCTTCTCTTCTCCAGGCTAAACAGTCCCAGCTCTCTCAGCCTTTCCTCATAGAAGAGATGCTCCAGTCCCTTCATCATCTTTGTGGCCTTTCACTAGATTCTTTCAGGTATATCTGTGTCTTTCTTGTATTGAGAAGGCCATAACTGGATACAATACTCCATGTGTGGTATCACCAATGCTGATTAGAGGGAAAGGATAACCTCCCTCAGCCTGTTGGCAATGTGACCACTGTGGAGAATCCACAAGCTCTCTGGAAAACCAGTTCCAGTGCTAAGTAACCCTCAAAGTAAACCAGCTTTTCCTTATGTTCAGATGGTGCCTCCCATGTTTCAGTTTGTGCCTGTTGCTTCTTGTCCTGTCTATAGCTTCTCTAGAGGATCTTATGGGAGACAGTCTTGAAAGCTGTCCTGGGTTCAAGGTAGACAGTGTCCACTACTCATCCAACAAACCAGTAATTTCATCACAGAAGCTTATCAGGTTGGTCAAGGATGGCTTCCCCATTTTGACTCCATGCTGACTACAACTGAACGCTTCCCTGTCCTTCATGTGCCTGGGAATTTCTTCTAGGATTAGTTGTTACGTCTGCTAATTGTTCCATCATTATGGTTTAATGCTCTTAGGAAAAAATGTATTACTAACATATCCTCTGAACACCCAAGACCTTAGGCATTGTCTTTCTTATTTCTACTTTCTTTGAAATCTAAAGGATGACGAGAAAATGACAGCCCTTCATTTCCTGAGTAGCCCCGTACTATGTGTCTCAGACAGATGTACTTAAGGTTCACTGTCTGTACTATGGTTTTTTTCATATCAATAACTTGCTCATGTTAAGTGCCATTCACTTATTACCTTTCACTCAAAGTAAACATTTAGCTATGTGCACTCTTTCTCTCTCTCTCTCACGCACACGCGCACACACACAAACATGCACATTCATATTTAGACTGTCTTTCCTTTAGATAAAAAATCCAAACCTTGTTCCTTCTTGAGAACTCACATAGTAAGTGGAAAACATATATGGTAGTGGTAAGGAAGTGAAGCAATTTTTTTACAATTTTAAAATCTACCCATTAAAAACAAGATAAAGTTTTGATATTCTCAGCAATAATGTTTTTATTATAATAAATTGCATTTAATGAGAGGTTCCACTCACCCTAAAAAAAGAAAATAATCTTAAATTATTCTTGAAGGATGTCCGTTGAGTAATCTATAATAAATGGCTTATTGTCAATTTTTTTTCCTTCTGGAAGGCCTTTTCTGTGTATCTTAATTATAACTGGTTTTAAAGTTTATTCTTAACGACAATAATGGGATGAGAAATTGTATGCAAAGAAGTTCTGCTTCCCCATTCTCTTGCTTACTTTTCTTCCAGTCATGTTTTTTCTTCAGTGAATCATTTCTTTTCAGGAAATTTCTGTGTTACTGTACTTGCTCATACTCCAGCTCTTGGTAAGAAGTTTATGCATAATTTGATAAAGATTCAAACATTTACTGAGGAGGAGATTATTGTGCTTTTAGCTACTCAATTCATTCTAAAATTATTTAGGTTCTATTTTCATGTGAAGCCAGTGAAAATATGTCCATATTCATACAGTGTGCATGGAGGATAATATCTCCAGCCCTGCTGAAGTGTGTTAAATCCAAGAAGGACAAACTCAAGTACGGTGGAGGAGACCACACAGACCATTCAATCCAACTTCCAGTTTAAAGCAAGGCCAGTCAATGCATGCTCAAGGCTACATCCAGTTGAGTTTTGAACATCTGCAAGAATGGAGATTTCACAGTCTGTGAAACTGGTTTCAGTGTCATCTTAGTTCTCTTATTGGGTTAGAATTTCCAATATTCCAATTTATGTCTATCTTCTCGACCTACTATTGTGAGGCAAGTCTGATGAAGTCTGCTATATGCATACTCTCCCATTAGCTGATTGTGCATAGAAGACATATTTCTCTTTAGACTCTTTTTAAGGTTGTTAAGCTCTCCTAGCCTCTTCTCACGTGTGATACGTTTCACGCTGTTACTGAAAGTCAACCCATAAGGCTTCACCTATGCTAATGAATAAACCGGTACCAAAGAGCCCTCTCTGGTCCTGAGGACAAGCTGTTGTAGCAGGGATTGTACTTGTTAACTGGAAATCAGATAAGTAAATTCAAATCTGTGTCGAAGAGGGGAAAAGATGGATATATAGAAGGGTCTTAAGAATTCCATTCAAAAACACTATGTTGATTTAGTGCTAACACAGACCCACTTGCAAACTAGGGGTCATTCAGAAGCGCTAAGACTTTCAAAGACTACTCCTTGTTCAGAAAAATTCAGGTCTTTAGTTATGGTGCCTTTTTCTTTCCTCAGATGCATAAAATGATAGTCTGTTGAATGCATTGCTTCATTTCTCACAGATCTCTTGAAAGTACTATTTTTATAAGCAAAGATGATATTAAAGGTCACATTAAACAACCATTAATCAACATAAAACTAGAAATATCTAATATTTAACACACCTGCTGCATGTACTTTCAAGTTTTCTACAGCTACCTACATAACTACCAACAAATTGGTATTGCACAGAATGGCATTTTCATGAAATACTGCAATTGATGCTACTGTTTGTACTGTACAAATTTTGCAACATATACTAATCTCTACAGACAATGTAAAAAACCCTTTCAATTACAGAAATCTTCAGAGCACAGCTATCTTTACGCTGTCTTTACTTTCAATTATTTTTACTCACACTCCATAAGTTTCAATTTCTGGTTCTTTCAGTTCTTCATGTGCTCTCTGCTTTGTTATATAGACTCTATATATAAACTTACTAAATTTGGTAGCCGAAATATTTCACTTCAGACTTATTCTATCTTTCAGTAATAAGGAATAAATCTTCATTCCATTTTGGGGAAGTTTTAAAAGAAAGGGATTACGTAAAATCCTTACACCTTTATGCTTTTTTTGATTAAATTGAAGCAGTTAAGCCATATAGGTAGAGAAATTACAATTACTTTAAAGAGCACTAAGTTTTATAGCAATTTTAAGTTTTTTCCTCACTAGGCAACTTACTTTATGTTAAGCTTTTCCATCAAACAGATTATTTTCTGTTTCTAGCCACCGCTTGCACTTAGTTGACATCCTAAGCCAAGCCACGTATCTCTGATAAGACACAAGAAAGCCTCCATGACTATTATACTGTCAGTTTCCCAGCCACTTCAAGAAATTCATTTAGAGGACTTTTTGACTGTATTATCCAGTCACCCTTTTGAGACATTTCTTGCAATTTAGAAACATCAGGCAACTTGATTTACTGCTGACAGGCCTTCTATGCAGTTTATGACTAAAGCATGACTTTTTTTTCCTACCTTGTTCATAAGACTTATATGCCAATATCATGAGAATTATCCACAAGCTGTGTTTCATCTTCAAAAAACTTACTGATCTATGAAAGGAATATTTTGGAAGTGGAAAAATTTTATATTTTGAAGTGTCATATGGTATAAACTTGTTCAGTAGAGATAAAACTAGATTTAGACTGAACTCATCTAGAACAGATTTTAAATTAATATGCTTAACTAGCAATGTTTTATTAGTTCTACATACTTTTTGTGTCCACACACTCTAACTCTATATTTGTTTTGAGACTTGGCCTATTCAGAACAAGAGGCCACAATTATTTGCTAAAAAAGGTAAATGCTTTTTCTAATAGTGGCAATGTCAAGGCCCAACTTGGATTTTGGTGTAATATCTAAAATGCATGCTGTAGGCTAATTAATAGAATTGTTGCATCCCATTCGTTTTGTCAATATCTACTAACATGGAAATATGCACATCTGCAGTTTTCAGGTGGCATTAGTAGGCCTTATTATAATTAAACAATAGCTGAAAACCATTGTACTCCTCTACAGCATGTATAAAATATACAGCATCCTCAGTCAAATGTTTACACCTGTTTTGTGCAAAGTATGCTTTCCTAAAATAGAAAGAAAAGAAAGAAGCTTCATTTTTTTTAAACGGGACCAGTTGTTTGCACTATAGTTTCTTTTTGTACGACTAGATTTTTTTTAGTTGAAATGATTTTGCTGATCAGTGTGTATAGTATTCTTCCATTATTTGATACGCAGCTCATAGTTGAAAAAATATCAAGCTATGTTTGACTGAAAAAAATCATATAGAATATTTGTAAACTCTTATGTTATTTAAATTTCAGAAACTTATGAACATTGCCATGATTTTTTCCCCTTGTATTCAGTTTCCTATTGAATTTAGAAAATTTTAAAACACAGAGGGTATTTTCTCTTTTCATATTTTATAATAATTTCCATGATTCTTGCATGCCATGTGGTTATAGAAGCAGAAGTAAATTCTATTTATGCTTCACTTCATTTCTTCATAGAGACTTTATTTCAGAAACTTGGGGTAGTTGCATGTATGGTTTCACAGCACAGTTTTTCAAACAAAATTTTAATCCTCAAAAAAGGTAGGAACGTTGTTACCATCTGTGACAGAGAAGAAAACATCACTGTCATATGCTAAAAAAGACTTAATTCTTATTTTACGGTTCCTTATTAGAGAGTGTTACTCAGATTGTTTTGAAATGAAGAGTCTTGTATTCCTGCAAGGAGATGTGTGTAAGATTAGAAGAGTTTTTGAAGCAATTGTGTTACTGAAAGTGGTAATGGTGCATGTCTTTGTGAAGATTTGAAAGTGCTGACAAATTGCTTTCATTAGTAAAAGTGTAATTTAAGACTTAAAGAAAATATCAAACTTTCTGTCCCTGTATCTGTCAATACGTCAACTTCAGAAACAGTTATGCCTATCTTTCTTTGTCCTGCAGGAGCACAATTTGAACTTGTGGTTACAGGTGGGTGAATGTTAACTGCTAGAACTCATCATTCTGACTCTTGCATAGAATTCAAGGTCATAACTTTGAAATACAAGAAGCTTTAACCCTTGGATTTAATTGCTTTTCAACCTAATACCTTTAGGTGTGAGGTCTAGCTAATACATACATAGTGTTTCTACCTTTGTAACCTGCACATGACTGGACATTTCTTTTTAGTGTATTTCTGTGCCAAACAACCCAAACTCAATCCAAATAACACACAAAATACAATGCTCTCTCATCACTAAGAATCACTATGTAAATTGAGTTTAAATTACAAATTGTTATTGATAAAGTAGCCAAATTTTATCAGGTGCAACTGTACTACTTTCTTTTCCTTTGCTTTTTTTTTTTTCTTGAAAATTGCCATGCATATTCTACTGATGATTTGAAATGATGCAGGTGGAATAACATCATAAATATTCACACTTAATTGCTTCAAAGTGTGTTTCTAAAAATGATATGAAAACATTGAAAGGAATGTGCTGGATACGGCTTTATTACGAAAAGAATAAACATTATTAATTCAAAATAACGTGAGAAATTTGTTTCTCAGGAAAACTTGACAAGTATGCTTTTAATTTATTTAACATGGGTTGTCTGAAATAGGTCAGAGAACTATTGACACAGTCTGTTTCGGGTATTGTTTAGCTGCAATTGTCTCAACTTTAGGACATACATTCTCTCCTTAGAGAAAAGTGAGACATTTGGAGGGTGAGACATTGCATGCCTCAGCTGAGGAGCTCTGGAACACTTCCCATTCCTTGGCATCACGAGAGAGGAGTGCTCTGATGACATACTGACTGCAAAATCCAGGTGTCCACTAGAAGATGTTTCAGTGCTGGGCTGCACCACCAGCAGTTTGAGGAAGGTAATCCTTCATCTCTACTCAGCAGTACTGAAAAAATTTTGGAGTGATGGGACCAGTTCTGATTCCACACTATAAATTAGATGTAGACTATTCAAAGTCTATCCAAGGGCCACAAAAATTATGAAGGGATCGGAGCATCTCTTATACAAAGAGATGCTGAGAGAGGTAGGAATGTTTAGCCTGGAGGAAAAAAGGCTTGAGGGGATCTTAACAATATGTATCTATACCCGATGAGAAGAAGTAAAAAGACAGAGATACAGTCTTATCAATGTTATGCAGTAATTCAGAACAACGGGTAAGGTGCATAAATTGGTGTTTAAACACTGGAAGAGGTTCCCTATGGAGTCTGTGGAGCCTCTGTCATTGAATATTAAAAAACAGACTAAACATTGTCCTGGGCAGCCTGCTATAGTTGTGTCTTCTCTGAGCAGTGGTTTGGACTAGATGACTTCCAGAGGTGTTTTCCAATCTCAATTAATCTGTGATTTTAAGATTCTGTGACTTCAGATATCATTGCAGGGAGCAGGATACATTCTTTCGATATATCTATAGGCTTATGTTTCTCCAATAGACGCCTACAGTGAGTTGGCACACAACCCAGCACCTACCATGCTCACTGAGAAATAATTGAAAATAACAAAATTAAATAGAAAACATGTTGTCTGTGTGTGGAAAGATACTTCCTCCTCCCCACCTTGTGTCCCTAGATCTGTCACAGAATACCTTAAAGCAGAGAAATCATGAAATTCTTTATTTACCTTGAGATTGTTTTCCCTAATGAAAAGTGGGACATCATCTAGAATTTACCAAATCATACACTTACATAAAATAGTATTCATGAAGATTGAAGTTTTCTTTTCTTTTTTTTTTTTTCTCAGCATCACATAAAACTGTTCAGTGTAATAACTATGGGAAATATCTATTGAGCAAGGACAAACTTCAGTACACCCAAAACTTGTTTTGGAGAAAAACTGCTTAAAATACAAACATATTTTTTTTTTCTAAGTAAGTTTTTAGATCAATAAATACTCTAAGGTGCTCAGTTATTTCTGGAAATGTAGATATATTGGGATGTGAAGCACTTTTGTTGTTTTCAGCAGTCAAAATTTATTCATTGATATAAGAATGTTAAACGTGTTTGTAAAGGTCAGATGAGAAGAAATTTCAGCACAGAAGTCACAACAGCAGGGTTCTAACAAGTAAAGGCCTTTTTAAGTCCCTTCACCAATAAAGGCAATTGGGTTTGACTGTGTTTTGACTAATAAGCAAACACATGAGATTGAATAGATTTGTATGTTACATACCATCCCACTAATGTCTGCACTTTGCCCAATATACAATCTAATTTTTTATTAGACTATAAAGCCTGGATTCAATTAATCTAATTTTATTCTCCTAAAAATTAGATACCTAGTCTAAATTTATTTTGTCACACCTCCTAAAAATCAGCGACGAGACAGAGAATAATTTGTTCCACCGGAAGATATGTGTCAAACAATGGTAAAATGAAGTGCCTTTTGAGGGCGCCTATACACAGGTGCTTTACATAAAACTACTAACCCAGACTCGATTGCCAGCTTTTACACAACTATAGTTAAGTGAGAGGAATCCAGGCCTAACCATAACATATGAGTTTAAATGGATGCTTACTAATTCATATACTACTGTAAAAATGGCTCTTTAAAGAGGATGTTGATATTTGACATGTCAATATACTGGATATTTTGACAAATCAGAATGTCTCTTACATTTTTGGTGTTACTTTATAAATAGACATATTTTGAATGCTGCAGGTTCGGACACATGTGGCAGTAAACTTGATGTATTCGGGCAAAAACAGATTTATCAGGCATGTTATTTGCAATTATGCTGTGTAAGAGTTATTTACCTGGGGCTTTTGGAATTCTAGCTGCATGTTTTTAACAGCTGCTCAAAGCTGGAACTCTGAATGTTTGAAAATCCCAGGAAAATGAGTAAAGGTATTTTCTCTCATTTGGGATATATTTTCTGCATATAAGAAAAGGACACATGATCTTGACTTATCACAACTAATTTACTTTTGGTGCTGGGGGTCTGTTTGGGCTTCATGTAGCATTGCACTTTCCTTCAGGGCTTACGCATAAGCATCATGTGCTAGCACAGAGATTAGTGACATAAAAAGCTTGGGCTAGGGCAACTGAAATGCGGTAAAGTAGATGCAGTATCAGCAATGCCATGGAAAAAGAACTTTTAAATTGAAATTAGTTCCCTTCATCTTCCATTGCTTTCTTTTTAGTTTAAACGTAGTATCTTTACTCAAATAGGATCCACCCGGAGGAAACCCAGTCCATTTTCTTGACTTAAAAGAAGGCTGCTGTCAACATTTGATATGACAATAACCCAAAGTATCTGGCCTCAAAACTCTTGTTGTGTGTAACCAGTTAACACTAAAGTCTGTCAATGTGTTTAGGGAATACTTTCTTAGACATTAAAGGTTATGAATATTGGAAGCTAGCTACTGGATGGAGGCAAGTAAATATTTGTAAAAGTGTAAAGAGATGATCCACTATTCCGTAAGCACAACTACAAGCAATTCAGCATTAAAAAGTAAGTTAAATTTTGCCAGAATAGTGTCTTTCATATGATTTTTACTATTAGTGCTTCTTATACTAGCAGTACAATAATGTGTTTGTTATTTCCAAAACTGATAATAACAGTATTAGTTCAAGATCAGAGGGTTTCTCATATGACCACTATGTTTTCAGAATATTTTTTCTTTAAGAATGTGTGCAGTTCTCCTCCTCCTTCTCCACTAAATTTAGCACTCCTCTGTGTTCTTGCTGTCATCATATCAAACTTTAGCATCTTTAAAGTCATCTTACTTGATGACTTCTGTTTTTGAGTCAATTACTTCTAAGTCAAAAGCATAATTTCTTAGGAACAGAAAATCAAACTTTAGGTTCCCTTTATTCAGTTAAATATCTTGGCCACATATAAGATATAGTGTTACACTTTCTACAAGAAAGGCTCTCCCGCCTTTTCATCAGGAATAATAAATATTGTATTTTTCGGCTAGATAATTACAGACTTGAAAAGATAAATGGCTCATACATGGTCTATCTATGAACTCTTTTAGGCAGTAGGTGGGTTTCTGAAACTCCTCACAACAGGAATCTTCTGAATTTACGAAAAACCTTTCTCACAAGGCGTTTATATAGTCATGTCCTTCTAATTACATTTGGCAAGAAAATATAAATGTATGGGGTTTGCATGTCAGCAGGAGGAAGTAAAAGATGATATTTGTTTTCCTTTAATTTTCTGATCATGTCTAAAAGATTGGTCACTTCGGGATGTCAAGCAAAAAACATTTGAGTTCTAGACAGGAGTTATTGTTAGTAGTCCAGGGAACTCCCCTAAAGTCATAAAGGCTATGAAATAATTTGTGTTTTCTTACCTAATAAAAGGAAAGAAGAAAATACTCACAAATGAGAATTCAAAACCTTCATCTGGCATTTAAACATTAATGGAATTAAATCTGTTGCGCCTTTCCATAGTGAGCTAAAGCTCTTCCAGTGAGCAACAGGTAAGGATCAGTTTCAGATGACCAGTTGATTAATGTAGCTCATTTTTCTTTCTTCTATTTACACCTCTATACGACTACCATGTAGACAGTTTGCTTATAGAACAGGCTTCCATTTCTCTTTCATTACCTTCTCATACTTCAAAAATCATTTTAAGATTTGTTCATTATGAAAAAAAAAAACCCAAAATTTAATACCCTACAAAAAATCACTATTTTCTCTACTTTATTCTTTACCCGAGTAATGCCAAGATATCTTAATCTACCTTTCAGCTTTTAAGAGATAATTTAAATCTATCTGTGAGCCCTGTGTAGATTCCTTGGATACCACAGAATAACTGAAATGGTAGAAATTTAAAAATAAATTTGGCCAAATAAACTAAGGCCCTGTTTCACTAAAAGATAGATACAATAGGCAGTGTTGAACCCAGTCATACGTAATATATAAAATAAAGTAATATGTAAAATATGTAATAATAAAGTAATATATAATAATAAAGTAATATGTAAAATAAAGTTCAAGTATTTCCTCACAGGTCAATATATATCAAAGCAGATTGATTTGCAATGTAAGTATAACCCAGTAATGATTTCTAGACAATTGTTTTGGTTTATCATTTATATTAAAAAGCATTTATGCTAACAAGTATTTATCCAAAAGAAGTCATAGAATCATGGAATCAGAATCATAAGGTTGGAAGAGACCTCTGAGGTCATCGAGTCCAACCGTGCCTGTCTCCCTCCTAAATCGTGTTCCTAAGAAACTCATCCACCCATCTTTTAAACACCTCCAGGGATGGTGACTCTACCACCTCCCTGGGCAGCTGTTCCAATCACTGACCACCCTTTCAGTGAAGAAATTTTTCTGAATATCTAGTCTAAACCTCCACTGCCTAGACTTATGGCCATTTCCTCTTGTCCNATGCCATTAGCCCCCTTGGCCACCTGGGCACACTGCTGGCTCATGTTCAGCCGCTGTCAACCAACACCTCCGGGTCCTTCTCTGCCAGACAGCTTTTCAGCCACTCCTCCCCAAGCCTGTAACACTGCATCCAGCCTGTCCAGATCCCTCTGAAGAGCTTCCCTTCCTTCAAGCAGATCCACACTTGCAACCAGCTTGGTGTCACCTGCAAACTTGCTAAGGGTGCACTCAATGCCTTCATCGAGATCATTAATAAAGATGTTAAACAGGACTGGACCCAGCATTGAACCCTGGGGAACATCACTTGTGACTGGTTTCCAACTGGATTTACTTCCATTTGCCACAACCCTTTGGGCCTGGCCATCCAGCCAGTTTTTAACCCAGCAGAGGCTGTGCCTGTCCATGCCGGTGGCAGACAGTTTCTCCAGCAGGATACTGTGAGAAATGGTGTCAAAGGCTTTCCTGAAGTCCAGGTACACCACATTCACAGCCTTTCCCTCTTCCATTAAATGGGTAACCTTGTCATAGAAGGAGATCAAGTTGGTCTGGCAGGACCTGCCTTTGGTGAACCCATGTTGGCTGGGCCTGGTCAACCGGTTGTCCCGCATGTGCTGTATGATAACACTCAAGATGATCTGCTCCATGACCTTCCCTGGTACCTTGGTCAGACTGACAGGCCTGTAGTTCCCCAGATCTTCCCTCTGACCCTTCTTGTAAATGGGTGTAACATTTGCCAGTCTCCAGTCAAGCGGCACTTCCCCAGTCAGCCAGGCCTGCTGGTACGTGAGGGAAAGGGGTTTAGTTAAAACCTCTGCCAGTCCCCTTAAAACCTTCGGATGAATCCCATCTGGCCCCATGGATTTGTGTGTATCTAATTGGCCAAATCTTCTTTTAGCTTAAGTACAACTTCTTTGCCGATAGGAGGCACAAATTCTACTGTATCGTCAGACAGTTCTGCTAAGGCTTTTCTCCTCTACCATTCAATCTGAGTAATGGTTTTTGCTGTTACCTTGTTTCCTTTAAGATGTTGTTTACATGGCATTTGCCCTTCGTTAAAATACCTCATAATTCCACTAGTAACAAAAAGAGAATCACACAGGACAAAATACCTCAACTAATTTACTGTAAATATCCTGAGCAATGTTACTTACAAAAATGCTTTTTTTCTGATTTTTGTTTGGTATTTTACATGGACTTCATGTGCTACAAACTAGGACTCTTTCAAATGAGTAGCCTTGTGTGTATTGGGAGTGAAAAAGGCTACCTTCTGACACATAGGAATCTCGTGTATTGCTATGAGCTTCAAACTTCTCATGTTTAATATTAAGACCTTGCGCTTTCCCTTAACTTCAAATAGCAGTAGAGTAGATCCTTCTCTTTTACCTTCACTAATTCTATGAAAAGTTAGAGAGAAAAGAAAGCATTTGTCTTGGTGCCATTCAGTTTATTTCTATATAATATAAAGAAAAGCATGTATCTTTTACAAATATTGAGGCTATTTTGGAAGATGTTTCCTCTCCAAGCTAGTATCTTTGTGATCTTTCACTACTTTATCCTGTGAGACTTCACAAAAACCTGTGAATTGTAAGTAGGCTAGCAACACTATCATTTATGTGTTGTCAAATTAAGCTTTCCTGCTCTAAGTACAACATTTATTACAGTCCTTCATGGTTGAACTTAAAATGAAAGACAAGACACTATCTATTCATACATAAACATTTTCTTTTCTATCCCATTAGGTACTTTTCAGAAGTTTGTTCATTTTGGGGACATATCTCAATATTGATTTTTTGCTAGCTGTCGTTCTCCTGCTATTTGATCTCATAATAATGTACTCATATCACCATTTGGCTGTACAGAGTATCTATTTCTTTTCTTTTGCCTTAGTTTTGATTGTTGCCTTTCACCATCTAGTCAAGTGTTATTCCACCATCTTTGCTTCATTTCTTAGTAACAGTGCTTCCCTCCACTCTTTTAGTCATGATAAGAGCCTTTTTAATAACTATTTTGACCTGAGCTACTTTACTGACAATGACCTTGTTCTGGTCAAACACCAAGTAGTATTCTTGCTAGTCCTCTAAAGATTAAATATTTCCTGTTGCAAAAATTATAGAAATTTTATTAGCGTCTACTTCATCTGGTTAGGTCAGCAGGGTCATGTCAATCAGTGCTGATTAATAAGTCATTGACTTTTCTTCTTCTGCAAAGAAATCAAGGGAAGCCCGGACTGCTGTTCAATCCTGAACTCAATTTCATTTTTGTTATCTTGGAATAGTCTATTACTACATGAAACTTCTTGCTGTAGTTTAGAAATGAATCTTTAGTTGTTTTAACTTGATCCTTTTGAAATTTATCAATAGGAAAATTATCATATAGTTGCTCATTTTCAAAGTGGGGTTTTATACAAATTCTTGTTTACAAAGGTAAAAAATGAAAATGTTTACTGATGCACAATATGTTTAAACTTTCACAGCTAAATGTTTATGCTTATAGCCTAAACAAAGTGGCTGTCTTGCACATGAGTGTGAGATGAAACAGATATATTAATTTTAAATCTGTTAAGATTTTCACTGTGTTTCCCTAGGAGTATTTCTATATACAGATAAAAATTATGAATATATACTTTTTTATTTGCTCTTTTGGATTCCCTTAATTTTTATACTATGAATAGTAAAATTATATATTTCAATAATAAGATAACATTGTTTCATCATGTGCTAATACACAATTGAAAGGAAGTGAGTCCCATCAGTCTCTTCTTGTCAAAGCTGAAATCAGTACATGTACAAACATGATTCCTCCCTAGAGAGGGTTGGGCTTTTTGCTGTATATGTCCATATTCTATGAGGTCATCTTTGCATAACGCAGTCATGGAAACATAGGAATCAACATCTTCCACAAGCAGCTTGCTGCTTAGTGTTTAGCTTAGTGCTTAAAATATTCATTCAGAAAGTAGAATCCTTAGCTTTACCTACTTATTTCACAACTGAGCAATGTTGAATGCCTAAAACCTGTATCCTTGGTAAGCGACATAGCCTCCTTGCCATGGGAACTCTGCCTTCCATGACAGTATTGGCCAGAAATGTGGGAACAAAAGAAAAAACTTACATGCCAAAATGATCAGCAAGGTAAAAAAAAAGTGAAAGTCTCAAATATTCATTCCTTGTATTCAACAACTTTTGCAAAAGCATTCAGATAAAAGTAACACTTAGTGTTACAGTAAAGGAAAAAAAAAAGTGTTGCACACTTCTTTGACACACAATATTCTTCTCCTTGTTTTGTCAACCCCCTTACTTCTACCAAAAAAAGGACAACAAAAAGCAGAATGAATACATATTAGTCAAAAAGTAATGGAAAAATATGGCAAATTTTATGATTATGTCTCATGGGAAATGAAGGTAGAAAGAAACACTGGCCCAATGACAAAACAGTGAGGTTGAGATCACTAAAAAAAACCAAGAGAGAAAAGAAATCAGAGAGGCTGGGCTGCTATAAATGTTCATCTTGAACAAGAAGAATGAAAGTAAGAAATATTGGCAATTAATTGGTAATAAATGGCTTATAAAAAAAGCTTTTGCTCAACAACTGATAAGGAAGTGGCATTTCTGCAACACGGGCCTAATTTTCACCAGCTACCTGGGATGACAACCTACTGGTTTATACAGCTAGTCCACAGTTTCTTGTATTTCTCTTGCATGTCACCACATATTATGTCTTAGCATGAGGACTGGAGAAGGTTAGGTTCCATATACAGAAAACAGCCTGTAAGAAACCCACAAACTGAACTGAGCTAAACGCCAAATTAAACCTATGGTCCAGATGCTAACTCTGGGCTTAGAACAATTTGTGATAGTCATCTGGCTAGGTGACCGGGCAGAATTTTTAACCAAGGTGAAGGCAGAAGCCATCACCCATTGTCATTCTGAATGCCCTTAGTTTTCTACCTGAATGAAGATAAATCAACTTAAGCACGGGAGTAATCAATTTTCTCTGCTCATCTGAACAGCAGATTCATTCTTATTTAAAATATTTACCAGGGAAGCTGGGTACTTTCAATCTGATATTAGAGATGGAAGACCTTCACACTTCAATTTGTGATAGGTATCAAGGGTTCATTATGTTTTCATCATGTGCCCTTGGTAAATTGGTATGTTTATACCTGGTATAGGAAAAAAAAATCTTCACTGAAAAAAAGTTTTTTAATTTGGAGGTCTGGGTTACAGCTACAGCTATAATCTCAGTAAGACAGAGAAAAAAAAAGTAATACTTCTTTTCTCAGTTTACATTGCTTGATGACTATGCATTAGTGTGGAAATCTTCCAACTGGCATTTTAGGAACTAAGAAATTCCTTTATTCTCAGAACTGATAGTAAAATACTGCAGACACTCTTGTCAAAACAGGCCAATGCTGCCTACTGAGGAATGCGACAGGATCCATCGAGTGACACCCTCAACTGGAGGAATGGCATTATCAAATGCTGAAAATACTAGCATATTTGAATTTGGCCATTGTGTGAGACAGAAAGTGATTCACTTGTTTTTGCTTTTTCAATCTTTTGCATTTTCACTAAAATTGGAGAAATTGACTACTGGACTGCGAAAGCCATATGTTACACAATTGTAATGTTATACAAATCCTTTAATTCTTACAGGATAAAGGAATCTGATGCATGTATGTGTTTACTGCACAAACTATACCTAGAAGATATAATATTACATTTTTGATAAAAATTGTACTTAATAAAAGACAACTTAAAAATCCTATTTGTCCAAGTCAACATCTGTTTATTCTTCCTTTTTTTTTTATGGTAAATTTCTTCTCTTTCCACGTAATATGTTTCCATGAAACAACCCTTTTAATGTATCAGAACAATGTAAAAATGTATTGAAAACATTTACAGATAAAGTAAACTATGGAAGATGTTGAGTAATGGGTAGCAGATAAAATCTTTGACAATTTCAGAGTTAACGTCCCTGTTTATTCAATAAGCATATCAAAAGCTCATAATTTTTCACTGTCTATACTGCATATTAATCTTCTTAATCTTAAAGTTTAAAACATGAATGTAAATAAGTTTAATCCATTTTCAGGAATGCAACAAAATGATAAGGATATGTCTTGGCAGTGTAAAAACAATTGCAAAATTTTTATCCTTAATTTTTAAGGTTTTAAATTAATTGAATGCTCAGAAGGCAACGTGTTAGACCTTGCCATATTGAAGTTTGTAGAATTTTGTGCTGAATTGAATAAAATTACTTCATAACCAAAATATAATTTTTAACTATCTCATAATTTTTAAAAATAATTTACTTTGATCGTGCTCACTATGCTGAAGATTTAAAAACTTCAGTGCCAATTAAAAAGAGGTGTGTTTTCTGACAAGTTAGGAACCATTCAAAAAGCTATGTCATTTTCCATTTATGTCTCCTTCCTAATTATGATAGGTTTGCTATAGTTTGAACGTGCAAGAATTTACACTAAAGCTTTTATGAAGTGGTAATGAGCAAAGGTGCGAGAGAACATAGGCATGCTCATCCGCCATCTCTCATTTTGATTTGTAATCTATTTTACTCATATATAAGCATTATATATGAAAAATGCACTTGTGTCTGGATACAATATTGTAATAAAATCCTTGTAATTCACTCATCTTCTGCTGCTCTTCAGAAGAGATTTTTTTCCTTCTGTTTTTTACTTTTTTGTTTGGTTGGTTGCTTGTGGGTTTTGGTTTAGTTTTTTTTTTTTATCT
>VWPV01004637.1:45694-86828 GCA_013389885.1 Geococcyx californianus
GGAAGGAAGGAAGGAAGGAAGGAAGGAAGGAAGGAAGGCCCCTAAAGCCCACGTGTACTGATGGTAGAATGGTACTTGATTTAATTGTCATATATGAATAAAATATTGTTATTTCCTTTCTTGGGGAAAATTTTATGTAGCATTAGGTGACCACAAAAACCGAAAACATTCCATCATGATTTTAGTGCACAACTTGTTCGCATGCAAAATGAATACTTTAGGAAATGTCTAATTAGCTGAATACCTAAAATATGAACTAGTTAACAGTCCAGAACATGTTTAATTGTCTGTTTCAGATTAAAGACAATTACAATGCCAATTAGTTATGGATAATTTAGCAATGGTTACTACCATATGTAACATTTCAAATTGAATGTTGCAAATACAGTTATTGTGGTTCATATGAACATTCTATTTTATATATTTATTTCTCAATGCATTGTAAATAACTATTCCCTAAATATTACCCTGTGTTTCTCTTATTTTAACTAGAAATCTCACTTTCAGGAAAACAAGCAGGTGTTCTTCACTGATTGGTTGAAATAGTTCGGAAAATTTCAATCTTCAGTGATTTTGTGACATACTTTTGAAATAGAAAATGGTAGAAAAAGTCGATTATGGATATTGTTAATGACAGAAGGAATTTCAAACGTGTAATGCAGAAAGTTCAAAAGTGAAGACATAGACTGAGAAAAGAAAAGGAAAAATGATTTTTAAGAAAATATGAAACATACAGATTGAAACTGTAAGGAGACTATATTTTGTCTTAGTCTTACAGAGGTTTTCTGGATATGTGGGGCTTTTGTACTTAAAGGTAAACATAAGATATAGAAAAACATTGTCTAGTTGTCTTACTTGCTGAATTGAGATTTCTCATCATCTGTATTTATCTGAAAAACTATTTTTTGTCTCACCAAAAAGAACAGATTTGTGATTCAAAATCAATATTTTTTTAAAAAAAATAGTTTTAGTTTGCTTAGTTGCATAATCATCCTGAAAAATCTAGAATACAAATAAAGAGAATATCACGCCTTTTTTCTGACTATACCTCTGGTTTAAAAATTCCAATTTTATTCCAGAAATCTTTGTTCTACAGCCCAGGGGATCAGCTATCTATGATCACAAGCTGCTTTCACCAAGCCTAGTCNATCTATGCCACCATTAATTTATAGATAGAACCTCCTTGCTACTTCCTATGTAAAGTTGAAAAAGATCAAATAGTTTTTACAACAAACCTGAACTGACCCTGCACTTAATACTCACATAAGTACTTGGCTGACTTTAGTCGTGGATTTTCACCATTCAGTAAGAGTGGTGGGCAGAGGAGGGAGGGAGGGAGGGAGGGAGGGAGGGAGGGAGGGAGGGAGGAAGGAAGGAAGGAAGGAAGGAAGGCCCCTAAAGCCCACGTGTACTGATGGTAGAATGGTACTTGATTTAATTGTCATATATGAATAAAATATTGTTATTTCCTTTCTTGGGGAAAATTTTATGTAGCATTAGGTGACCACAAAAACCGAAAACATTCCATCATGATTTTAGTGCACAACTTGTTCGCATGCAAAATGAATACTTTAGGAAATGTCTAATTAGCTGAATACCTAAAATATGAACTAGTTAACAGTCCAGAACATGTTTAATTGTCTGTTTCAGATTAAAGACAATTACAATGCCAATTAGTTATGGATAATTTAGCAATGGTTACTACCATATGTAACATTTCAAATTGAATGTTGCAAATACAGTTATTGTGGTTCATATGAACATTCTATTTTATATATTTATTTCTCAATGCATTGTAAATAACTATTCCCTAAATATTACCCTGTGTTTCTCTTATTTTAACTAGAAATCTCACTTTCAGGAAAACAAGCAGGTGTTCTTCACTGATTGGTTGAAATAGTTCGGAAAATTTCAATCTTCAGTGATTTTGTGACATACTTTTGAAATAGAAAATGGTAGAAAAAGTCGATTATGGATATTGTTAATGACAGAAGGAATTTCAAACGTGTAATGCAGAAAGTTCAAAAGTGAAGACATAGACTGAGAAAAGAAAAGGAAAAATGATTTTTAAGAAAATATGAAACATACAGATTGAAACTGTAAGGAGACTATATTTTGTCTTAGTCTTACAGAGGTTTTCTGGATATGTGGGGCTTTTGTACTTAAAGGTAAACATAAGATATAGAAAAACATTGTCTAGTTGTCTTACTTGCTGAATTGAGATTTCTCATCATCTGTATTTATCTGAAAAACTATTTTTTGTCTCACCAAAAAGAACAGATTTGTGATTCAAAATCAATATTTTTTTAAAAAAAATAGTTTTAGTTTGCTTAGTTGCATAATCATCCTGAAAAATCTAGAATACAAATAAAGAGAATATCACGCCTTTTTTCTGACTATACCTCTGGTTTAAAAATTCCAATTTTATTCCAGAAATCTTTGTTCTACAGCCCAGGGGATCAGCTATCTATGATCACAAGCTGCTTTCACCAAGCCTAGTCCTGATCCTGAGCTGTGGGACCACAACTTGACCTAGACCCATCCCCAAGGAGATGCCCAGTGTCGGGGCTGGGGCTGCCCTGGCACCTCTCCTGGCTGCCCTGCTCTGGGCTAGGGCAGTGGGACAGGTGCTACTTGCCAGGCCCTATCCTGCCACCCCAGGGTGCCCTGATGCTCCCAGGGAGCCACCAACCCTCTCTGTGCTCAGCCTCAAGCCCTTCATCCTGGCCTCTAACTGTTGCTAAAGTGAGAGAAAGCACATCAATAGCACACTAACCCATTGGCCCAAACTGTCCATTGTGTGCATTAGCCAATCAATAATTTCTTTGTATAGTTAAATCATGTATATCCGGTTTGTTTGTGATCTCTTTCCATGTGGTAAGAAGTAACTCAAAAAAGTGATCCAGAGATGGAACATTAATATACTTACTAATCTTTAGGCATAGATTGATAAAAACATTTTACATATGCTATCCATGATACTGTTCTAATTTATTTGAGTGTAGTTACTTTCATTACATTCAATAATTTGTGTGGGTTTACGAGAAATTGAAAAAAAAAATATATCAAGTCCAGACACAGTGGAGTTACTATGTCTCCTCTGTCTGAATGTTCATCATACACTAGTTAACACTTCGGACAGCTCAAAATTTTTCTTGTACCTTAGCAAAAAAGTCTATGTTGCTTATGAAACCTATATCTTTCAGAAAGTCTTACCCTGCTGGAAATTCAGGATCAGAATGAACAGTCCAGTTGGGCAGACCAGAAGAGTGAATTCACTCCCTTCTAAGACTAAGTAGGTACTTTTTTTTTAAATAGAAATGTGATCAATATATGCAAATAAAGCTCATATAACTCATATAGCAAGAGTCCTATCAGTCAGTGCCCTAAAAGTGAGACATTAAACTAATTGAGGATAAAATGACATGGGACTGCATCTTATGTAACAGAAATTTGTGTAGGTGTAGAAAATCTCTTGGTTGGACTGGAGAAGACAATTTTTAACTACCTAAACAGCCAATATAAAATATCGACTATAAGAAGACTAAACAAAGGAATTAAAATTTCCTATAAGTAGTTTTCTTTATAAAGAATTAAAAACTTTGAACACAAACCACCAATTTCTTTTAATCAAAACCAGATCTATGTCTAAGTAAGGAGCGTTCTGACTTCTGAGATTATCAAATAACAAGGGATCTGGAAAAAATATTACTAAAACCCATCTTAGGGAGAAAAATTCTAAAATTGATCTAATTTCTTATTATATATTTTTTGGGTTTTAGGTTTAACTACAATCTATACTTGGTTTTGTCTCCTAAGTGGAAGGGCTTTGTAAGGGCTCGAAATTGATATCTTTTCTCCTGTCCTCCTATCAATCTTAAAAATCCCTTACTAAACAACTTTCAGAATCTCACAAATGAACATCACAGAGGAAATACTCTATACAATAACATTAACTCTTTCATAACTAGAAAACTGACGAGCAAACATTCACTTCAATTAGAGGTTCCTATCTCGGAGAAATAACAAAACTCTGAAGAGAAGTTGGATAAATTATCCAAGTATGGATCATGCCGTATTCTGTCTTGAATTCATTTGCCATATACAATAGCAGAAGTTGAACAAGCATGGATCTGGCATTTCTATTTACCGATACTGTTTACAACCTGATACTAATGGACCTTTGGAGAAAAGGGGGAGTAATTGAAACTCGCACTCTTATGTCCTGGAAGACTGCACTAAACCCTTAGCTATTCTATAATATATGTTTCCTACAGGTATCTATTTTTAAATGAGCGTGGAGCTGAATCCTGTCAGAGATTTGTACTGAAGATACAGTGGGTGACTTCTTCAAGAAGGCAGGCATTAAAAGTAATCTGAATATCTTTAGTCGATGTTTGAAGTAACTGCTTATGAATATACTGCTTTCAAGAAACGAAAAGTTTGGGACAAAGAACTTTTTGGGGGCAGAGAGAACCATCTTGGATTAACCAAGTGTTCCCACAAGTTTTTGAATGTTCATAATACTACAAAGTCTTGAGGATCTGAACTTTTATGTTATGTGCCTTTGATGCATTCTAAGATTTAAATCCTTTTCTGAATTTGTAGCTGGCTCTTTGTGAGTGCATGTGAAGGTCTTGTCCCTGGCTTGCTGTGCTACAAGAATAAGAGTGTGAAGGGAAGAAAAAGAGCTTTTACCTCCTTCTGCATTGCATAGTAATGGGAAAAAGTCTTCGTAACATAGTCACACAAACTGATTTTTCATTTATGTAGCTACCATATGTTTCTTTCCTTTAAAAGTCATCTTGTTTGGATCGCTGTTCTGGGTCAGGCTGTACTTGTGTATGACCAGCTGTAGGTTGCGGGTTTTTAGCGGTTCCACTGCTTTTGTACTATAATTATCAGTCCCTTACTTGATTTCAAGTGATCATGAATGCAGACAAATAAATTCCACTTTCTTATTCTAATAAATTAAATGGGAAATGCTATCTTCTCAGCAGAACATATAATCTATGAGATCGTGAGTGGAATAGGTATTGTAATTTTTTTCCTCTGTTCTTATATCTATCATTGTAAAACCAGTCCAAAATTTTTGTCAAGAAAGATCGTTCCTCATTTTGCTGTTTCCATGCTCCCGATATTTCTACAACACTTCAGTACTCAATGACTGAGGAACTCAGTAATTCCTATAAGGTTTTAGGAAAGATTTCTCTTTGCTAGTCAAAGGACTGAGATGCTTTGTTTTTCCCTGCTTGGTCTTGTTAGGAAAAAAGCTAAATCTGAATAAAGAAAAGCCCACAAATTGTAAAGAGAACCAAAAGTGTGGTTTCCTAAGGGACTCTAAAAGGTCTGAAAGCCAGCAGGGAATAAAAGAAGCATTCATTATACTTTGCAGCCTTCCTTTAGGCTAGTTTTGCCCTGTTAAATTTGCAGGACCTCTACAGAAATTGTATGCACTTTTCATTTGTCTTCAGTGCTCCTGGCAGCAGTTTTGCAAGTCTTTCACTGTTCTGTACGCATCTATAATCAGAAGCTTTGCCTTCTGGCTATATAGGGAAGCCAACCTTCCTAATATTCTCTCACAGAATGTTTTTCACTAATAGAAAGCAAATATGTTATTGTGGACATAGAATACTAATATCTCCAGGTCCTGAAATTGACTGAGGAGTTTTTAACTACACCCTAATGGAAAACCATACTGTACAGTCGTAAACATTCAAATATTTTAAAATTCTGTCTTTATTTAAAAAAAAAAAATGTAGCCACAAGAGATTTTTTTAAAATTTAAATATCTATTATATATTGATATGAGGAAAAAAATATAAGGTTAAAGGACTATTAAAATACATAGGTTCCTATATTTAAATTTGAAAATTAATAAGATTTTTCTTTCATCATTTTTTATTCAGAATTTTGTCAGAATAACCATTTCTAGTTGTTACCAGTGGTCCAGCTCCAGAAACAGAACCCATTAATCCTTTTGAAGGAAACAGACTGTTTTGTAGTTTTTCAAAGAAATTCTTGAATTAAAATCCTATCTGGAACAACCCAATAGTTTATATTTTCTATTACAATTTCAAAGCTAAAGTAACGTGGAACAAAAACAGTAATCATAATGTTTTATCAAGGAAAACAGAACACCCATAAAATTAAAGTTAATAAAATTAAAACAAAGATCATTTTATATAAACTTGAAACAAAAGTTAAGATTCTAAAATATTCAGTAAATGAAAAAGAATATTTTGCATATTGACTTTTAACAGTGCATTTTTTTTTAGATGTTTTTATTTTAGGTCTCTAAGTCCAAATAATAGTAGTATTTAAATTAATCAGGACTTCCAACATTAGATGTTCACAGACCTATACAATGATACTTCCTCTCTTTCCACACCTTTGAAATCTTTAGGCTGTTTGGCTGACATGGAATAACAATGGTCAAGATCTGGGATCAATTGCAATTAATTGAGTACACTTTGAAGCAAATTCAAAGAAAGAATAATTTTGACAAAAACATTTAATTCCTTTTGTGTTCTTGTGTTTGTTTATAGAACAGCAACTGTTGATAGCAAATATGTATAATAAGGGCAAGACAAGAGCAAGATAATTTACGTGGCTTTCCTTTAGAATCAATTTACGAAATGCAGTGGGATTCATGTGCCATTTATGTTTTACCTTTCCAATAGTTTTTTCTTGCCTCTTCTCAAACAAGTGATGGAAGATTCAAATGCTCTGTCTCCATCTCCTGGCAGATAAGATTTAAACAAAAAATGTGGAGTGGAATGCATGGACCTGAGGAAGAAAAAATAGGAGGAATTACATTTCTGTTTCTTGATGGTTTTGCTGCTTTTCCCAGTTTCTAAAATCATTCCAAACTATTATAATTTAAAGAAACAGAAAACAATGATAATTTTATGCAGATAGAGTCAAAGATCACATCACTTTGTGAATAACTTATGAGTTCTTCAACCCCAAATTTCCATTAGCATAAAACAAGACTAGATGACTTCATGTAGTACAGAAATTAAGAAGAATTCATTTTGGATAATGAATAAAATAAAATTTAGAGGAAATTACAGAATATATATGTGACTCCCTTCATTAAAAGCAAAGCTTTATACTGGTTAATACTGTTATACAAATCAATAGACAATTGAGACTGAAGTGTAAGGAAGAATGTCATTAAAGATAGTTTTAAAATAACAAATTGCTGTTGCATCTCATACCAGGTGAACTTTGCAGACAGCTTATATCACCACATTTTTAAACTTCAAATCATCTATGCATTAAACATATCATACTCGAGTTGAAAAATTAAAACAGCCTTAAACTTGGTAGATTAACTCTCAGTGAATTTCTGTAATATATTTATTTGAATAATCTCAAAGAGTTTTGAGATATTTATGGTTTCTTCCCAGTTGTGATCTTCCAAGGATGCTGCCTCTCCTCCCAAGAAGAGGAAATAACGCACATTTTCTTTTGTCCTGTTCTACCTTTTTATTTGGGAGACCTTTCCAGTAAATTGGGTCTGTCCTCACACATACTTGCATACACAAGAGTGAGAAGGAAAGACCTATTGCCCATCTACTGGTCTAGCTCACGTGAGACAGAGGTCAACCAAGTCCATGTTAATGTGTTCTTGAAACTGTATGTGTACACAGACCGATTTCTCGCAACATTACTAACAGTTTGACCACTGGTCTAATTAGTATTTCTTAAGTATAGTATTCCTTAAGTAAATCATTCCCTAAGCAAAGATACAGAAAAACTTTAAGTGATTTTTGCTGCCATTTTGCCTAAATAGTAGACGCTTTTTTAGTACTTAGTCACAAGATACAGAAGCGTTACACCTGGTATATAGATCCTCATTGCATAGATGGGCAAACAAGAACTTATTCCCTTTATAAAGTGCAAAGTGTTTCGGCATTAAATATTTTTTTTTATCTTTTTTTTTTAACAGCCAGTACAAGGCTATTTATTATGTTTAGCAGAGGAATGAAAGAGATCTAGTGTTCTGGCAGGGGGAAAAATATCTGCATTTCTGTACTAGTATACTACGGAATGACACTTGTATTCTCTTTTCTTTCATGGCTATTTTTAAAGTTTAAAGTTTATTTTTGAAGTTTAGACAGCTACAGAAAGCAGTGATGAAGTCTATGGAAGAATTTTCCATAATGATATCATTAGTTCTTACATAAGTTAGGTTTGCCAGACTTTACTGGTATTCCCAGTAGTTTAACCTGTTGTCAATAGGATAATTATGAATTTTCAAAATTGCATCTCCTCATAGGTCTCCAGTCTTTCCCTGAGTATTACTTACTAGTTTTCATTATTATTTATGTTTCAGAACAGAGTGTGAAGAAGTTATAAAGTATAATGAATACATACAAATAGTAGATATTTTACTACATTAAAAAGCAAAACATCCTTATAGTTACAAATACAAAATATTTACATTTGTACATAAGGTTAGAAAAACAGAGAATGAGAAAAAATATTTTATTGTACAATGTTTTCACTTTTAAATATTTTCTTTGAAGAACAAAGAAAATTGAAACAAATTCTGTAAGTGACCTTTACCAATAAAACTGTGGAGTTTCTTGTCTTTGGAGAATGTTTAATAACAAAAAAGAAAACACGAAAATTACACTTTTTTGTTCATTTCTCTAAGATGGGTTTAGTCCATCTTACTTGATATTCCTCCAGAGGAGAGGGAAAGAAAAACGTCTATCAGCATGGATATAAATAGCATTTTACCCGTAGAGATATAATAGGTTTTGCTAGTGGCTCTCTCAGTTCTAGATTAAAAGAAGAATGATAATAAGATAGAGACAAACTATCTACTAAATGAAATAATGGTACTAAATAAATAAATGGTACTAAAGGAAGGATTACCTTTAGAAACCTGTACTACAGATATTGATTTAAAAAATAGAGACAGATTTTTAAAATTACAAAGAAAAGGATGAGAACAGTGATGTTTTCCAGAGACCAAAGCCATGACTCCATGTTTTCTTTAATATTCAGTCAATAAGGCAGTACTGAAGTTCAAGGCTTACCATATCATCAAATAGAAAATAAATTTCCAAAGTCACAATTCTATTTATCATGGATAAACACATTCACAGGAACACATTGCACAAGACTGTCACTGTCAGACCACTAATTACAAAATATTAGGGGTCAATTTTCCACATTAACATTAATAAAAGCTCTACACAGTCATTGAACAAAGTGTTATTGTGTGATAATAACATTCCTAGTGAGACTGTAAATCATAGCAATGAAAGCTTATTCACACCTACAGTAGGTGCATCATTACTCTATAACACCTGAACACCTTTAAATGTGATTCTGAAACACATTTCCATTAGATGAAATACATGGAACTCTATAATTTAACTCATTCAAAATATCAGAATAGTTTCTTATAAACCATTTTAGCAATTCATGAAAAAATCCCATTTTACTTTAATTTTACTGAATTCCTAAATATTTATAAAATATAAACAAATGTTTGACTACAGTTTTTACACAGTCCTGATTTTTTTCCATATTATTCACATCTTTTCTAGGACTTCATTTATCTTCCCATATGCCTCCACAAAAATTAAAATCTATCTATCCACAGTGAAAAGTTTGTAAATGTTATGCAAAGAAAGATCAAAGCAGTTGGAACTCAACTGTGTTATTTCTCTTTCAAAATATCAGAGAGACCAGAATGAATGTGAAGCACAACTATTGTATGTGGACTTCTCTCACTAATATCTATAAATATATACCTGCACCTAAATCTCTGCTTTGAGCTACGAAGAAGAAAATAGATTTGAATGCTTGCATAAAACATAAATTGCTTGGTTAGTACGTGATTTTAAAAGTTTTCACCTTACAGTTCAAAATTGTTTACTAACAAGCTCTTTTGTCTCAGTGAGGAACATATTTTGATTGCAGAGCTACACCCACAGTAGAAATGGAAAAACCCTCCTGCCGGTTTTCATCCCTGACTTCAGAGAACTCAAAGCAAAAGGATGATGAAGATCTTCTTACAACATCCATTTTGAATAATATTAATTAATATATGTACTTAATATAGCTAGCATACTTAATACAGTTATCTTTTTGTATTGGGTCAGTCTCTGCTATATTCTTCTGTACAGTGTAATGTGAGCCTTTTGGTTTTTATTTTTCAACTGCAAGACAAATGCATATCTCCTTGTAAGTAATTGGGCAGACACCTCTCCAGCTTCTGTAGTTCCAGAAGATTTAGGCAATTTCTCAGAAACAGACCTTGTTCCACAATTTTCCTAGCTAGAGCCTCAAACAAAAGCCTGCCTTATTTGGATGGTATTAGTGAATCTGTACTTCAAAATATTGACTTGTACTTAGTTTGCCACTGAACTATGTTATGCAAGGATGAATTTAACAAGGACACAGGGCAATCTTACCTGACAGGCAAGAAGTTTCACTTTGCCACTGCCTCTGTACTATACTTTATACTGTGGTTGAGCCTAATCTTATTTTGATGGTAGAAGGATCTGTGCCCCAGAAAGTTTATTTTACATGAGCTGGTTCCTTGATCAATTTGATGACTGGCATCAGTGTTTATGCAATTTTAAGGGGACTCAGATTCCTACAACATTAGAAAAGAACTAAGCAATGACTTCAATGGTGTTAATATTCGTGAATTATGGGTATACATCCCTAAAGAGACAAAGAGGCACCTATGGGTATCTGAAGATAGTCATAACTATGAAAGGCAGACACTACTATTGAGTCCATGAGTGCTTTAAGTAGCACCTGGTTAAAAGTAAGAGACTATTATTCAAGACTGATGATAGCATGGTGTTATTTTCCTTGAATATACCTAATTATTTGTTCTTGACTACATTAATTTCCTAAGTAAAGAGATCTTATCTTAAAATTTTACATCAATGTTTCAGTGTCTCTTTCCCCCTTTTCCACCATTGTCAGTTGGGTCTGCCAACAAGGTGTTAAATTTCTTCAAGTTTTGGTGATGGTTGAGAGGAAAGAGTCTGTAACTAATCTTATGATGAAAACTAATCTTCTCTTTTCCCCTGTTGAAAATACATGACTTGTTAATCAGCAATATTCCAAATATTGCATGGGGTTGTTTTGCTGAGTGATAATAGTGGGAGAGAGAGGAAAAGAATGAGGGAATTTGAAAGGAGAAGCCAAAGCAAGGGAGAACAAGACAGTCAAACATTAGGCAATGCATGGCGAGGGAATTAAAGTATTTTAGTGTCAGGGTTTTCTGGGAACATGCAGTAGACCTCACGTTATCACAGCAGGAAGGTGTGATAGAAAGCTGAGTCAGACACAGCCTTAAGGTACAACTGTTTTACTTGCATGGTAATATATATCATAGATCCCTATTTCTAAAGCTGTGAGTTTAGGGGTTTTTTAAACCACAAAATTACACAGTGGAATACAGTAAGTAGAAGCAGAGATCTGAGAACAAGTCTGCTGCCAGTTTCTTGCTGACTGTGATTCCCCATTTGTTCTGCACTCCAGTCCAAGAATGTTTGGGGTGCAGTAATTGCCGCAAACTCTTGGAGAAGTCCCACGGTATGCCCTCATGCTATGGATTCCTTGCTCATTTTTCTACATCCTTATGTCCATCATCAGATATTTTTCTGAACTGCACATATTCCACTTGAGGATGATTTATCCTTTGACTTCCTACTGACATTTCCATTTAAATTAATCTCAATGGTATAATTGGCAGTTATTTAGCATCTTGTCCAGTTTTCTTGTTTTAATACACAGCTTATGCACATAAATGACAATGTTATTGAAATGTGGGTTTTCTTAACTCTGCTGCTTCTGATTTTCTGTTTCATTATTATATGCAGTACTGTTCACAGCAAGCTGATAAGTAATAGTTAAAATCATCATAATATTTCCATATCACTCCTCAGTCAAAAGGAGGTTCCTTTGGGGTGAACCATCAATTCAAACTGACAGAAAACAAATCTTTTGCCACATTGTTAGTATAAAGCAGATTAAATGAAAAATATAAAAAAGTCATAAATTGTTTAAATTGAGTATGAAATCTGACCTGAATATTTTTATACTCAGCACCAGATTGGCAATGTGATCTAATAAAGGATGTCCATGACTATGGCAAGGGAGAATGAAACTAGATGATCTTTAAAAGTTCTTTCCAACCCAGATTCAATGAGTCTATGATTATATATATCCTAAGTCAATGTCTAATTCATCATTTAGTACATAAATGGAATGGTGGGTCAAAAAATATAATCAATATTCAGCCATTAAAAAAAATAAAACAGGAACACGAAAACCCCAGCTGGGCAAGAAATATAAATGATAAGCTGTATAGATGAAAAATAAATACTTGGTCATTAGGTTGTGTCATGATTTTTGTCATGATTTTTGTCATGATTTAAAAAAATGAAAAAGACACATCTTTTAGAAATTCCTACTGAAAGACATTAAGACTGACAAATCTCTGGGTTTATGTTTTAAATCTTGTTCTGTCACATGTACTTAGCCAGTTTTAAATTAGGGATTTCTGGAACTGTTAACTTATAATGAAAATGCATAGTATATTCAAATACTATGAACTATACAAGTGAAAAACATTTAAAATAAATATTTAATCCACCCATTTTTAGTGATATGCACTGTTAAAGGAAATGAAGTCTAATTTTATACAACAGTATAAATATTTTAAGTAGCAACTTTCAAATTGTGACTATTACCTCTCTTTAATAAAACATACATTTTCAATAAGGTAATGGAATAGGCTGATTTCCACAACAGTTATGATTTCTTTTATCTTAGGCAGTTTATGCAGAAGCAGCAAACAGGAAAGAGTAAACTCATCATAGATATGTTCATCATTAGAATAAAACCCCAAACAACTACAATTTGCTCACATTGTTCTCCCTTGCAAGTTTAAACTTGTGCTAATAACTACCGTATATCCAAAATACCAAGTATGTCAAAAATGAAATTCTGCTTAATGAAGGCACATTGTATTGTATATTTACAGAGTGAGTTTTGAATTAGCTCCAAAACAAAACTGCACAAATACACACATTACTGATATATTTAGACGGATGGTAAATCCAACCTTCACCATCTTTTCCACAGTAGAATAGACAGAAAATAAGTTTAATAGGCTTTCCAGAGGTTAACATACCCAGCCTTTGGTGAACCAAGTTATAAAGTGAACAAGTTCCAGAATAAAGAACGCTCACAGAGAATTGCTCTTTCACTTTACTTCTCTTAGAAAACCTTTCATTTGGGGGGAAGCAAGTGGGGACTTGATTTTGCTGCAAAGAAAGTGGAGTCTAAGTTAGACTTCAGAAGCAACTTGCTATCTGATTTGGCCTAAGAAATTTTATTTTTAGATCTTAAACTTCTGGGAACAGGGACTAACTTCTGTTAAATATTTTCAAAAAAAAAAAAAAAGGAAGGTCTTACACTTTATGCTTTAATGGAGACAACTGTGGGCTCAAACTCCCAGGTGAAGTAAAGTCTTCCATTCTCCTACAAAAAGCTACCCTTCTCCTCAGCAGTTTCTATTCATTTTCTGTTGGTATATATGTGTGATTCTTCTCCTCTTGTACTGGCTTTTATGTATTCAGCTCTGAGGGACACCACTTTTTGGTACGTAACTTGCTCAGAGAGGCTTGATAGCCATCAGTGAGACATGGAGTTTTTTTAAGTAAATCTCATCTTTTCCTTGCCACATTTGTTTCCAGAACAAAAGTTATGTGAGATTAAAAAAAAAAAAAAAGAGCAAAATGCAATTTTTTGAAATATTTTAAGAGATAGTTCTTTTCTGGAATTGCTGTAATTGGCATGCAAAAATGTGAACATTTATTTTCACAGAAAGAAAATAATGTCTTGTGGTTCAGTAAGAAATTTGAAAACTTATTGAACTCAATATCATTTTGATTGGATTTTTTTAATCAAAATTTTATAGGTCTAGCAATTGATAGACCACTTTGTCATATGATGATGAATAATTTATTGTCATTGATAAATGTGTTTATCTGATATTACAGTTAAGGATAAACCCCCTACATTTTATTAATTGAAAAGATGACAACCAGCATGGATTGTCATACAGCAATATGGATTTTCAGACAGCAACTGACAATTTTCAAGTTAGTGGTAAAAGTTAATACGTTGGTGTGGTATTCAGTTAGAAAATATTATAAAAGAAAATAATATTTCAGTCATCTGATGGGAGAAATACACATTAAATCTCCTCGTAAACTGCCCACTAGTAGCAAAACCATGCCTAAATAATAGGCTGTTATTTTATGGAACAGGTGCTTATTGACTCTTAGTCTTGTGGACAAAGTCCTAGGACGAAGTTCTTTTCCTATAAAAACATGATTAACATCAAAACTCACTTTCGACATTTTAATAACACTGCATTTCTAAAGTTCAGATTCCTGTATCCTATGTAGTGGAAAATTCTATACTAGTTTTCTGTGTTCTCTAGGAATAATATATGTCTCAATGGAATATAACAATTCTGCATGACACTTAGAAAGCAGAATCATTTAGCTAAAAGGAAGGACTCTCATTCTAGGACGTGACTTTTCCATTATTGGGAGATTTCATTGTTTTTTTCTATGTTAAGATTAGATAGTTTGTTGTAACTCTAATATATATGTGTATATATAGCTTTAAAACTTACCCAGGGTGAGAAATCCACTAGTTAACTCCCATCTTCTGTACCTTTAGTAGGATTAGTGCTCTTCTCTGAAAGTTTCCTGCAAATGCACATGCACATACTGAAATAACTCATAGGATCATGCTCCAGTCAACTGAAACGTCATTAAAGAAAGGGACAGTAATAGGTAGCTTCTGATGAAAATTCCATGTGCAGTGTGTTCTGTGGTCACAAGTAGGGGGAAAGTACAAGTGCTGCAATGAAGATCGAATTGTTCCTGGATGTGCACAGAACAAGAGGTTTAAGAAACGAGAGAAATTTAGAAATTGAGTAGCTTAAAAGACTAGGTAGAAACTGAGGATGGTCTTTCAATGTCTCAGTTATTCTTATATTCCTAATCTTACTATAAATACAGATATTCACTTCTTGACTGGATTTTGTCCAGTGTTATTATTCTGTATTGGTTCCCACTTGCCCTCTGCTATAATAGTCTTTACACTTCTTTAATCCAAAAGAAGAAGAGTTACACCAGCCAGATCAATAAGGCACCAAATAAATTGAACTTTAAACCCTCACTGACAGTGCTCTCTGTGGAAACTGCTGAAATGTACATCTCATTCTCCCCTGGATCTTTAAAATTTTAGGTTCTGATTCTCAGTCACATTAATAGTCACTTCAAGATTAGTGAAATGATTTGTATAATTAAGTGTCTGTGGAATCCTAGACTCTAGAGAAGTACTTGTGGGGGTCAGTTTTTCAGAGTCTAACTTTTTTGGTTTTATATACATTACTTAGTCAATGATAGTGAGAATGATATTTCTTAGTTTGTAAATGACATAAAAGTAAGGGACTGGTAAACCTGAGGAAGATGTATCTTTAAAGAGCTGGAGCAAATCTGAAACGCTCTTACAATACACAAAACTGCAGAAAAATGAATTGCAAGACTGAAAAAAAAAATGAAAGGGTGAGTTACTGCAAAATGAAAAGATAATACAGTATCTGACCTTGAGAAAATTTGTGTACAGTGGTGGAGAAATACCTAAAGTCATCACCTCAACTTGCCACTGCACCAAATAAAAGATAAGAGACAATATGCTGCATTATTCAAGAGAACGAAGTAAACCAAGAAGAGTAAAAGTAGTGATACACAAAGTTCTGACTATATCCCAGATATTATTTCTGTGCTGGTAATCAGTACTTCTCATATTAATCAGTGTTGATTACTTTTTTTTTCTATTAGAAAACTATTATGAAAAACAGAGACAGCTGACAGAAATATGAGTAGGATTTGTCTAGAATATAAACTGGTGTGCTAAAAAAGAGGCCAACCTAAAATAATGCTTGAAATTACAGAAGTAACAATAATGTGATTTTCCTTCCTGTCTGCAAACAGAAAGAATCTTACAAATATGTTTCAAAGCAAATTGCCAACAAAAATCACAAATCAAATATTAAAAGCTAGGACAATGTGAAACACAATGAAGGTGCAAACCATCAACAAAAATCCCAAATTAAATATTAAAAGCTGGGCCAGTGTGAAACACAATGAAAGTGCATTATTGGTAGAAAGTCTTCTCAGTTAGATAAAAAGGAGCCAAATTCTTCTGTAGCATGACTACTCCAATTAAGCTCTACAGCTGAACTACTTTTTTAATACTGGAAATCTGTTGTAAATATATCACTTAAGTCTAATGCTCCTGGACATACCTATCTGCCAAAATTAATGACAATTAGTCCTACTATTCCTATATTTTGCATGCCTGAACTAAGAAATTCTATCTACAATTTGAGTTCAGTTCCTAATTCAGTGAAGGAAAGTTTGAGGGAGACATTATTGTGGGATAACATACAGTGAAGAAACTTTCTCTGAAATTCTCTCTCTGCATAAGTAACTATATGAAACTTGTATTTCTTGACCCAAACTAATCTGTAGACATATGTAAGAACAGATAGTGCCTCAAAATAAAAGTCAGTCATCTGTGCTTGTATATATACACTTATGTGCATACAAATAAGTCCCAGTGGTAGATAGCATGCTCAAAACTAGCAGAGGAAAGGATTTAAATCCTCTTAATCCTGAGAAGCTTTGGTCTAAAGCTGATGTATCTGCAGTCAGCAGGTAATAGGAGGCTGCACAGAACAGCCCCATGGTTTAAGGGTTGAAGTTCAGCTATAGTAGAAAGGAAACGAGAAGTCCGGGGGCAGGTTCAAAATCACTAAGGCAAAAGATAAAACCAAAGTGCACTTGCCTATACAAACACTGGCATAAATTATAATTCCATCACAATTTAGGACTAACGAGGGAAGGATTAAGATCAAGACAGTATTCAGAATTTTCTGTTACCTGAGACAGTTTCTATCTATTATTAATTTGCTTTTTTATACTCTATTTTTAGCCACCTATTTATCCTCAAACATTTAATGGACATGTCTACATACCAAACACTGCAAAATGTAACTAAAAGCTATTAAACTAATTTTAGGTCAATTTCTGTTTTATTATTTTCTATAGAGCTCCGTTAAGGAAGCAGTTTGCAACCCTGACACTAGATAATGTAAGGGCCAATATATGGTTACTAGAAAGCAACTGCTACCAGGGAGACTGAAGAAACAATGAAATAGATGAGACGATTGTGCATATTTCACATCTTAGACACTGACAAGTTCTGAGCTGAATTTAACTGTGATCTAGGTTGAGATTTAACTCATAAGAAATGGTACATCTCACCTTGTCCTTAGCTCTTGTGAAAGTGCTCTGATGTTAAAGGAATTGCATGAACAATGTGTGAAGGTACTATCTGTTACTGAAAGAAATTGTACTTAGACACATGATTCCTAATATAATTCATAAACACTTTATGCTTGAACTTCCAGAGTATCACCCTGTGTGCCTTTACCCTGATTCACCTTTGATAACAAATCTGGTCAAGCAGCATGAATAAAATACAGAACGAGACAAATCCACACCAAATTACACTCATGCATTCTTCCTTATATCATTATTTTCAATAAATATATGTGACAAAAGAAAGGTAAAAATTAATATCCAAGTCAATTTGGACCATTTTGTTTTTTTTAAAAAAAAACATTTTTTCATGAGGATTCCTATGGAGGTTTCTTGGAAATTGTTATAGATATGCCAGTTTTATATATCTGAATACTCAATTGTTGTCTGAAAATGAGAGTGCATTTCCTTCTGGCTCAGGTATCTAGCTTATTACCTCCAGTAAAAGCCTGGTTGAAATTTTGCTTATTTTCTTCAGTGTGTTTTCCCAGGTGTGAATAAAAGCAGACACTGGGGACTGTACATACATAACTGTGAACAGCTGGGTCTTGCAACTGGCATTTCGATAGCAATTTTAAATGATTGAGATAAATATTTCTATCTATTATTTTTGTATCTCAGTAGCACATGAAAAACATGATTAGGGTGGGTATGATGCTATCAGCACAAAATAAATCATATTTCTTGCTGTAAAGGGTCTATCAACAACAATGAATGGTAAAAAAAATGAAAAATTTTATGGCTGAAATAGTGAGCTGATATGCTTCTGATCAACCATACAGAAGAATTAAATGGTCAGCTTTTGTATAGTTGCCCTTTTCAAGGCAGAAGTATACCTCAGATGTGAATCCGAAATTCGGCACGGTACAACTCACCAGTTCAAAAGATACATTGAAGTACATAAGCTTGCCTATTATTTGTCACAAAGGTTTAGCTGAAGCTTGAATATTGCATACATTTAATGACAGTTGCTCTAAGTTCATTTTTTTTCAGTCAGTGCTGTGCTGTATTTCCTACCATGAGCACTGTTTGGTTTGGAAGAAATTGGGAAGAAAATTTTTGACTAGAGGTGAGAAAAGCTAAAAAGAAACCACTTAATAAAAGTCATAGCTAAACTATCAAGTCCCTTTATGCTGTTAAGTACAAAATTTTCATGCACTAAATTGACTTCCTATCTCTGGAAACAAAAGGCACAGAAGAGCCCTTTTTTGAATGAAATTATTTAATACACTTAAGTAGCACAGATTAGGAAAGTAAAAACCTAAGAAAACCATGTCACACCACCTCCCTCCCAAAAAAGACTAAGAAAATTAAAGGGAAATAACTTTTAGAAATGGATAGTACATTAGAAATTAGATAGCTCTTGTCTCTGAATTCTTTTTTTTTTAAAAAAAAGAAGCTTCAACAAAAGCGTTTCAAAAGGAAACATAGATGAGCCACCTGCCTGTTTTTCTCAGCTGCAAAGCACAACCCAGCACACCACACGAAGTCTCTAAGAAGAAATTGTTCTTCAGAACATGGTAGACATCTGTATGGTATATTCACATACACACACACATATTTTTACTCAGACCATAATGTTTTAATTAGAAGTGGAATAATATGGATCGATATTTAGGAATCTTGACATACAAAGGTGAACATTTATGTCTCCCTCTGTTAGCAGCTATTCCATGACATCTTAATATTTCCTTCGGATATCTGATAAAATATTGTCCACCCAATAAACAGTAACTCCTTTAATGCTCGATGAAAATGCAATCCATTTCTTTGAAAGTGACGTGTTTTACCATTTAGTCATAATGCATATTTTTTGCACTCAGAATTCCTGCGCAGCACAGAAAATACCAGAAGTAAACTGAAGCCTCTGAATGAATATATTCTGTTGTGTTTCAAGGGATAAAGAAGAAAAAGAAGGAAAAAAAGTGTAATGTTTTGTAATCCTTTAGGCTTTGCTGAAGCATAATTCTGGGTCTCTCTGCACTTGAGTAGTCTCATGTCACACTCCTACTTTTCTGTGCTGAATGCGTTCTTTTTCAAATTTCAGGGACCCGACTCCTGATCCATATCACAGTACAATGATTTCAGATCTGAGTTATTACCACACTATGACTTCTTACTGTCACACAGCTTCAGCTGCAGTCAAAAGAATTTATTTTGATTCTCAAATATCTGCAAGGTAGTCTTGAAATATTTAATACTAATTTTAAATATTTCATTACAAAGAAAAATAAGATCATAGCACTATCTAAAGGAATAGCCTAAAAGAATTGGGAACAGTCAGGTATCTAAGTTTAAAACAACTGAACAAGAGGGTACATTATAGTAACAAATATAATATATGCAGAACTATGATTCTCTGGCACTGAGATAAAAATGATATGGAAAGGTCCATGTGCATGCTACTAAATTCTCCTGTCGTCTGGATCAAAACTGTATCCAAACTGCGTATTGAGTAGTTTCTGAGACATGCTATCTCAACTGTCTCTTGTAATTCCCTAACTGAGCACTATCTGGCCAACAGCAAATCCAAGCCATCCTAACAATATCAAGTGAGGTGACCAGTCTCCAGCACTCTAAGAAATTCTATGACATTTATGATTTATTGTGATAAACTGTTGCATTGCTACAGACCACAGAGTTAAACAAAAGAATCCTTAAGGTCAAGTTTTCTGACTCTTTTTATTAGATACACTTTCTTCATATGAAAGATAAAAGCAATCAGTAGTGTAGTTAAAAAAAAAAAAAAAAAAAAAAGTTTATTTAGCTGCATCAGAGAATTAAAGAATTAAATCAAAAATAGGAAACAGTACAGGGAAATTTTGCATGCCATTACAGTATCTAGCATACAGTATTTTCCAGATGCTGTGACTACTGCCTTCTTGTCCGGTATACAGGAAACACAGTGTCCTCTAACTTTTCCATAGAACAGGTAGTACAGGGAATAATGATCTGTTATAACAGTCCAATTATGATTAAATTAAGAAGCTAATTTTACTAAACTACCCTACCTATGCAAGCCCTTGTACTGTGTCCTGGCCATAGTTCTGTATCATTTCTCTTGTACAAAAAGAATAGTTTTAAATCACCATTTTTATCAAGATAACATCTCCTATGACATCTCATCTTACACAAATAGCTCCAGCACATACAAGACACTGACCTATACTGTCATCTTTTTGTTTGCAATTTAACAGCAATTTCAGACTATATCCCACTATATCCCACTTTCTTTGAAAACCCCTTTGACTCATGGTTATCACGCTATCAAAATGCAACTACTGCTTCAACTGGTTCAGACTTACTGAGCTGATTTTGACCTAGAACCAATACTGTCACAGCTATTGGGAAGACCCAACAAAAGAAAAACAGATAAATCAATCATTTTCCTCTTTGTAGTTGCTCTGAGGTTGGCTTTGAGTAGCTTAAAAGGGACAAGAAAATAGTCTGCATAAAATTTATTATTGTCTGCAGTTTTCGAAAATTCTCTCAAGATTGGCTGCCAGAGGTCCTTGATGAAAGAGAAAGCAATCATCTAAAAGTTTTGTATTTTTTTCTTTTTCTGTTAGCAGTTAAAAGGAATTTATTAATATTATACTTACTGATTCCAGTCATATTAAAAGCTTCTAATCTGTTATTTGATACATGTTATTTTTTGGCTGTTATAGTGCATATATTTTTGAGGTGAAGAGCTGCCAACCCAAATCCCGCTATCTTTTCCTTTCCTTTTCATAGAGACCTATCTGAACTTTTAGCATGTTCTAATACCTTGTCAACTCTTCCATTTACTAAATCAGTTGAGAAGGTAATTCCTTCTATTGCAGCCTAAGGGTGTGTAGGCATTTCACTTCTTTACCATTTAAAATCTCACACAAAGAAAGACAAAGTTTGTTCTGTATTTTTGTAATGTTCTTTTTGCTTATGGGCTTTTCGTGTGAGCAAATGGCCAAGCCAGGCCAGGTCAGACCAGACCAGGTCAGACCAGAGCAGGCAGGACAGATACCTGAGCCAGGGAAGGGGACAGGTCCAGAGGTGAGGGTCAGACTCTGTTAAAAGCCCAGACTGCCAGATGATGATGATGATGATGATGATGATGAGGGACTGCAGAGACTGGGATCAGGCCTAGTGAGTGTAAGCAGAGTCTGCTCCCTGGGATGGCTGGCCAGGGACTGGTAGATGGGGACATGCTGAGGACCTGCCAGGACCTGTCCTGGAAAGGCCCATGGTCGGGTAGGGCAGGGACACAGGGAGCTGAAATGGGATTCTGAGTCATGGGAGGAGGGTGACCTCAGTGCCCCGACAGTCAAGATAATGGTCCATAGAAAAAGTCTATGCTCAAACATAACATGAGATCAATTAATTAGCTAAGTGTTTTCAGTGTCAAGTGATATTCATTGAGACAAAATCTCAGTATCTGTTAAAATCTTGATAGTTATTATTTAAGATTTGCAATTTGAGGTATTGTTATATTGAAGGTCTCTTTTTTAGGAAAAATAAAAAAGCATACAGCACTTCTGAACATCAAAACCTAGATGAATACTAAATCAGTAGCACTATTCATGTGTTAAAAAAGTTTCAAATTTTTTTAACAGGAAAAAAACAAAAAGTATGAAAAAGAGACACCAAAAAATAAGTGAATTACAGATATGATAAAATGTACAGAAGCATAAGAGTTTCATTTGGCTTTCAAATGTAAATGTAACATTGTTGAACAGGAATAACATCAATAATATCAGTAGAACTGCACAATTGCAAATCACAGGTCCCCAAAAAATGAGTTTCTACTTTAAAAGTAGGAGAATCAAACAGTTTAGATATGCTGAGCAAAAAATGTTTGAATATTGTAAAGAAAACAGACTACCCCCAGCTACCAATTAAGGGAGAAATAGACAGAGAGAGTTGTAATGAATATAAAACATCCAAAATGCATGAAGACATTAAATAAACTTTTTAAGCATGTGATACATTCTTGCAAAATACATTTACAGAACAGGAAGATTCAGATCAGAACAATAAACCGTCAACTGTTATACAGAAATCAAAACACCCATAGAAAAACTCAGAAATAAAACTCTTTATCCTGTAACTGAAACCAGCACTGATATTGGTGAAATTTTCCCCCTTCCTTTTTCCTCTTCTTTTTTTTTTCCTTTTTTCGCTTCTCTTTTTAATTCCTTATTGTAAAAGAAAGAACCACAAAATAATACTTTATGCAATATATAGAAATAAACACCATTCTACTTAATCTACAGGATCTTGATTTATATGAAATATTCATCAATCAAAGGAAGCCCTTAGCTATGCATTTTGAACTCCTTTCTTAAGTTCTGCTATTAAATAGCACTAATTTAGTGACCTCACAGCAAACACCTTCATTAATGCACAATCAGTTACCCTTGAGCTCCTTATCTTGGTTATTATTTTTCCTTAATGCTTATATGCATAGAGCAAGATTTGTATAATATTTCAATGATGAGAACCCATTTACATACAAAGATATACTTACAGGTCAAACTAGAGAACTTTAAATTCAGTACAACTAGGAATGGTTATGTCATTTACAAATGTCTCCCTAGTTACAACTTGATCATACTGATCTCTCCTTACTCTATCCACTAAAAACTGGGGTTTCATCTTTTTTTTTCTGTTTACACACAAGTATACAGCAGACCCACTAATTCTTGAGGAAGGCCTTACAAATCTATTCACTGAGCTCTATTCATCCCTTGCTCTATGCAAACAGAATCATAGAATGGTTTGGGTCGGAAGGGACCTTAAAGATCATCTAGTTCCAACCCCTCTGTTGTCAGGGACACCTTCCCCTAGATCGAGTTGCTCAAAGCTCCATCCAGTCTGGATTTGAATACCTCCAGGGATAGGGCATCCACAGCTTCTCTGGACGACCTGTTCCCATGTCTCACCACCCTCACAATAAATTTTTTTTTTAATATCTAATCCAAGTCTCTCCTCTTTCAGCTTAGAACCATTAACCCTTGTCCTACCACTGCACTCCCTGATAAAGAGTCCTTCCCCATCTTTCCTGTAGGCCCCCTTTAAGTACTGGAAGGCTGCTATGTCCACATTACTGCTTTCTATTAATTTGGAAGATATTAATCAATGAAAAAATTAGGATATATTTCTGAAGTATATTGCAAATAGAACTGTAATAACATTGCTTATTCTCCTGGCTGACTATAAGCATTGATGGCTACTTAGCTCAAAGTAAACAGCTGTCAGTATTCTAATCTTGATGAGAAGATAAGAATGTCAAAATGTGAGCTGGAAGACGTTTTGTTTTCCTGACACTGTTAGTGTGATACTTCCCCTGACAAGCCGTTGTTTCACACTCTCAGTGGTGATTTGATCTTTTGGATAGAATAATGATGAAAATCATGCAGACTCAGATTAGAATTGGGACTAACTTTTTCTAGTGACCCCTCTGACTCTCACTGCCTACATCATCAGGCTGGTAAAGATATATTAGGAACGGAACTAGAGCAGGAGAAATCTGCTCTATGTGTGAACTCTTTTCAGAATTACAAAAGAAGATCGACATACAGCAAGTTTTCTGCATTCTAAGTCTACTGCAAATGCTCTGGAAGTCTTGTGTTTATTGGGAATGCCAATGTGAACAAAATAGAGACAAATACATTTTTAATTAGAGGAAATAAAGTTAATCATCTTTATTTTGGTGTTGCCTGCCAAATTAAAGAAAGTATCGTTCAGGTCAGGCTTTTTAAAAAACCAGAAGTTTCTTGAGCTTTTTTTAACTAACTTGACAGTTTTGTACAAAAAGAGAACTTGACTTAGAACAAATTTAAAGGAAGAGAAAGACTAGACAGTTAGAGTATAACTCTCTGAAAAAGAACATTTAGGGTTTTAGGGAGAGGTAAAAGCATGCTGGAAACACTGACAGTTCCTAAAGAAAGGAAAGCCAACAAGGCCAAAGTCACAAAGCAAAAGCAGCAGTGTGAGGTAAGAAAAGGTCAAAAGTTCTGACATCCACGCTTAAATAAGCATACCTGGAAGGAAGTTTCCTTTGATATTAAAACAGGTTGATTAGAGTTTGTCAGAATGTATGGAACAAAGCAGCAAAGACCCAATGATGTTTTACAAGAAGGACTTTTGAGGTCAGCCATTACAATAGTGCATCTTTGTGCTGTATAGCTGACTGGAGAAATACAGCAGAAACTAAGCATCAACAGGCACTTTGGATAGTTAATAAGAAAAACAGAGGGAATAAATGAAAAGTGTCCTTAGAATTTGTGATATTGATCTTGTTAGAAATTATTGTACTTAAGTTATATGAAATTGCATACCTGTTATAACTTAATACTTTGATAAAATTAGACATTGATACTTTACTTTTCTTTTCTAATTATTTTTCAAATAACACTTATTTAGCTATTCTTGATACCAATAAAAAATAGGACATATTTCAGGTCAAAATATTTATGATAAAACCTATGATATTAGAAACATTATATTCATATATGATTTTAAATTATGTTTTAATTTAACACAGATTCAAGAATCTTAGACAAATATATTTGCCATAATATTTCCTTTGTATGCCTCTAACAGACAGTCTCTGTCCATTCACACATTATCAGCACATCAGCCTTGTAGATGGAAGGCAGACAGCACACAGAGTAGACACAGAGTATGCAGTGATTACCATGCTCTCAGTCACTGCTCTTTTGGAACAGCAGAGACATAGCCTTGAGGAACCTGATTTAAAAAAATATATATATCTAGTAGTCAATGATATGTCCCATTTTTTTTAATAGTATAAGCCCTAGATTGTTATAACACATTTAAGTATGTAGCTGTTTCTTTATACAGACTTGCCCAACATTCACAATGTTGAAATGCATGTAAGTGATGTAGGCATAGACATAGACTGTACTCCAGACTCTCTTAAGAAGTCACTTGCATTTTAAGCTCAGCCAGTTAAGTGAAACTTGAGCTATGCTATTGCTGAGCCTATCCCATTGGGATTCACAAGAGAACTACTTCAAGAGCAGCCTGTACTTCTCCCCGCATATGAATGAAGCACTGCCAGAGGGCAACAAAAGGTTTTTCACCAACATCTATCAGACAGGAAGACTGTATGAAATGCATCCTGATGGAAAGCAAATATATTTTTGCTACCTTAATTAAGAGAAAAATTTTCCTTATATTTTTTTCACTAATAAATGATACAAAAATGATATTATCTAAAATACAACTGTTATTGTTATCACAGAGGATGTTCATTTAATGCCTTATCTATGCGGTGCTTAATGAAGCTTAATATGGAGAATAAAGTAATACTTAAAGGACAAAGAGTCTACTTATGTCTACTTATGACAATATTTAAATAACATCACAGATGAATAGAGTGAATCTGGGAAATGCTACGACATTCTTTCAAGATGAATGGTTGGTTTTGTCATTTGAAAGGTAGAAGAGAATTTCTGAGATTTTTCCATGAACCAAAACTCAGAAGGCCAGTCTTTGTTTTCTTTTTCAAAAAAAAACCCAAAACATTTAGTTGTCTTGTGTGTCAAAAAGTTCTGGTGATTTTTACCCAGCTACCCACATGTCCAGCTGTTCTTTGCTTTAAATAAGCATGTTCTCCTTTGGCTTTTGTAGTCAAAAAATGAACAATGTGATTAAAATCTGTGTGTTCTATATTTAAAGAAATAATATCTGATCTCTTCACTGATTTTTCTCAGCATCTAAGCATAACCTTGCTTCCGTCACAGTACTGAATGCTACTGACTGTAACCTCACGGTATTGCATGCTATTTTCTGTAATATTTGAATGCTAATTTATATGGTTAACAAAATATTTAAAAATTAACATTTGTATGACATAATATTTATGGGCATATTGATTAATTGTGCTATTTTAAAAAAGATGAGAATATGCATAGGTTAAGCATGTTTTACTCTGCTGGTTCTAGAGTCAAGGTTCAGATCTGCAGAAAATTCAAATGCATGGAAAACAATTATAAAAAGTGTCCATCTCATCAGAGACTCAAAAGAAGAGTAAATTAAGATGAGGTGTGAACAGTTTCATTTTAGCAGCTGTTGACAATCAGCTGAAGTTTGTCAGATAATGACTTATTTTACACATAGACGCCAAACAATCAGGACAAACCCAAACCACTGTTTCAGGGAATATATTTATGAGCTTAATAAGTGACAGCTTCCTTCTTGCCATATGGAAACACTGTTCTAATGTATTAAGGAGTATAATAACTGTATTAGGTGATGAATAATGAGACATTGGATACGATTCTTTATCTGTGCTTTTTTCAATTCTCAAAGGTAAAAGACACTAACAACAAAAAGATATCTCTCATTCCAAAACTTAGATCTATATATTAAAAACTAAATATAACTACATAGAACAGACAAGAATTTATGCAGTTTCCAAACATTGGACTGGCGTTATGCTGCAGATAGTGAATACAGGGCCTCGAGAAAGAGTTTATTCATTTGAAAGGAAAAGCTGCATTGGTATTTGCTGAACCTCAATATGAGGCCACTACAGGCATAGATGGTCTTCTCCTCAGTCATAGGGAATGACGAGAGAAGGAGCCAGGAGTTAAACAAGTGGCTGAGAACATGGTGCAAAGAACAAAACTTCAGGTTCTTCAATAATGGTTTGGCGGGCATGCCAGGCCTGCTGGCAGGTGGTGGGGTGCACCTGACCCCCACGGGCAGAAGGGCTTTATCAAAAAAGCTTGCAGGACTAATTAAGAGGGCTTTAAACTAGATTGGAAGGGGGAGGGGAACAGCAAGCGTGCTAATAGAATTGAATAAGGGGACAACACCCCAGGATCTGAGGGGCATGGTAGATAGACAGTAAAATGGGGGGTGACAAACAGCTCATCTGAAGTGCATTTACAGTAGTGCAAGCAGCATGGGGACAAACAGGATGAGCTGAAAGCTGTGGTTAGGCAGGGCGACTATGATCTAATTGCCATCACGGAAACATAGTGGGACATCTCGCATGACTAGAGTGCTACCATGGATGGCTACAACCTGTTTAGGCAGAACAGACTAAGAAAGAGAAGTAATGGGTTGCTCTATACATCAAAGAGTGCTTTGACTGTATAGAACTCAGTAATAGCAAGGATAAGGTAGAATGTCTATGGATTAAACTCAGTGATGTGAGTGGTAACCCAGATATTGTGGTGGGAGTTTGCTATCGGCCACCCAACCAGGATGCAGAGACTGATCAGCTCTTCTATAAACACCTAGGAGAAGTCTTGCGATCCTGTCCCATCGTTCTCGTGGGGGATTTCAACCTTCCAGACGTCTGCTGGAAGTACAACACAGCAGACAGGAAGGAGTCCTAACACAACTGGTGAGTGAAACGACTAGAGAGGGTGCCCAGCTGGACCTGCTGTTTGTGAAAAGAGCAGGCCTTGTGGGAGAGGTGACAGTTGGAGGACACCTGGGACACAGCGATCACAAGATGGTACAATTCCTGCATTTTGGGGCAGTGAGGAGAGGGGTCAGCAGAACTGCCACCCTGGACATCCAAAGGGCAGACTTTGAACCCTCCAGAAGGCTGCTTGATAAAGTCCACTGGGAAGTGGCTATAAAGGACAAAGGACTACAAGAGGGTTGGAAACTCCTCAAGAAGGAAATCCCGGTGACACAAGAGCAGGCAATCCCCATGTACCGAAAAATGAGTTGGTGGGGATGAAAACCAGATTGGCTGAGTAGGGAGCTTAGTATTGATCTCAGGAAAAAGAAGAAAGTCTATGAGCTTTGGAAGAGGGGGCAATTGTCCCAGGAGGATTACAAAGCTGAGGTGACATCGTGTAGGGAAAAAATCAGAAGAGCTAAAGTCCAAATAAAACTTCAACTGGCCACTTCGGTCAAAGACAATAAAAAGAACTTCTTTAAATATATCAACAGCAACAGGAGGACAAAGGAGACTCTCCCTCCCTTGCTGGGTGCAGATGGGGCAGTAGCAATGAGGGATGAGGACAAGGCAGAGGAGCTCAACACCTTCTTTGTCTCAGTTTTTAACCCCAAAGGGGAAAGTGCTAGGAATACCCAGGCCCCTCAGCCGGGGGATGGTGGGAAGAATTTCTTTACTGAAAGAGTGGTCAAAGATTGGAACAGGCTGCCCAGGGAGGTGGTGGAGTAACCATCCCTGGAGATGGATGAGTTTATTAGGAACTTGGTATGGTTGAACTCAGTGATCTCAGAGGTCTCTTCCAACCTAGTGATTCTATGATTCTATGATTCTATGATTAATTTATCAATTGTTTACATCAATTAAAACATTATTTAGCATACAATTAAAGTTTTGTATTCATATTCTGATTTAGCTCCATATTTATGTTGGAGTTGGACCTGTATCCAGTATTTATAAGCCATCTGAAGAACACAATTTCTTACAGAGGTCAAGTCCACAAGAAAGTGTCTTAACTTCTGAGAGATGTTAGAAACATTAGTGAGAAAAGGATGATTCACAAGTCCTTGAGTATTTGTCATCTAAATAATGTTCTTGTCAGGGTGAACACTTGTCTGGTTTTGAGAAGCAACAAATGACTTTGAAGTTTAGCCAGGGTCTTTGAAGTTTAACCAGTAACCAGTGAAGCATATATTGTTCCTTCCTGTTCTCTATAATAGAAGACTTGCTGCTTGAACGGTTTCTTCAGCTTAATCAACAGATCAATCTTCCATACTTTACTAGTGCCAGGAAAATTTACATTTATATCCTAACTTTATTTCATCGTTCTTCAAAATTTAGATGCAGCCTTGATTTCTTTGTTATTGCCATTAAATACAGAGTTCATGTACATCCTTAGTGCTTAGATCCACTTCCAATTTGACTTAAAACTTGAGACATTTTAAAAAATAGCTGCGTACATGAATTAACAGACAAACAGTGCTCTTGCCTTGCATAATCTGCAAAGAGAGAAACAGCTGCATGGCAACAATATATATATTTTTTAATATGTTCTTGCGTCTTTGATTAAATTATGTCTTCTAGCAAAGAATGAAACACCTCAGGGAAAGAAACAAAAAAAGTCACTAGGTCTAAAATGAAAAGTCATCTCAGACATTAGCTTGAAACAGCAGTTTAGACAATTGCAGTGGCAAGATGTTAATTAATTACAAAACCTTATGAGAAATATTGTTGATATTCACTGCGTTTATTCACTATGACCTTCAGAGGTAAAAATGATACACGAAGGAAGAGGCCATCAGTATGGCAGAAAATGTTTAATTTTAAGCTACAATTTGGCCATAGGACTGCACGTTGTTATGGGAGTTGGTAGCTTCCATAAAACTACTTGAGCCATTACTATCTGCTTTTTTTGTGGTATTGTTTCTTTGTGTTGTTTACAGACTGTTACATAACTCAGAGTTGCTTAGATCAGTATGGTTTTTGGACCCTTAATGAACTCCAGGTGTCCATCAAAAGCACTCTATCACTCCATTCATCAGCAGGGCTGGGGGGAGAAAATAAGATGGAAAAAAAGTAACTTGTGGTTCAAAATAAAGGCAAAAAAAGCAAAGGTCATGCAAGGAAGCAATGGAAAACAAAAGATTTTCTTCTCTGTTTCTCATCAGTGAGTGTTGTCCATCCACTCCCCAGGCTACAGCACATGTGGTAGCTGCTCCAGATGACAAATATCATAGAAAACAAATGCTACCGTTCTCCTCCTTTCTCTTACCTTTTATTGCTGAGCAGATGTCATATGGTACTAAGTATCCCTTTGGTCAGTTGAGGTCAGCTGTCCTGTCTGTTTCCCCTCCCAAGATTTTGCCCACTTCCAGTCTACTAGTGAGGGGAGAATGTGGGAGAGACAGCTTTGATGTTGTGCAAGCACTGCTCAACAGTAGCCAAAATACTGATATCAATGCCTTTCTAGCTACCAATACACAGCATAGCACTATGAGGGCTACTATGGGGAAAGCTAACTCTATCCCTGTGTAGCAGTTCCAGCTGCTCTGACAAAGAACCAACAAAGATCAAGACTGGCCAAGGACTCAACAAGGTTCAGAGGTTGCCAAAACCCAATAAAGACTCGAGCTTTCCAGCTGCTGAAACCTGACTAGTTTTTCAGGAAGAAAGAAGGAGTTGAGGGAACATTTTCACACTAAGGTCAGGGATGAACTGAACAAACCCCCCATTCCCTGTCCCCTCTCTTGCATCACTGCAGGAGGAGGATGTAGAGAACTGTTGCCATGTACAGCATACAAGAAGATGAGGTCTCCAGCAAATTGGAACTGACCATCAATTAGACTCAACTAAGTATAAGTGCAACTCAATTGGAGAGCAAATTTGAGTTAGTCCCTCCTCAGAGCCATGGGTCTTCAGTCAAAGACTCTCCACTTGGACCTGGATGCCACTCCACGTAACTTCCCTGGGACTGAAAGCCATTGTGCACATTTTGGGTCATCCTCGTTCACGGAACTTAAAAATTCTGAAGTCGGTTCTGTAGTAATATTCCCACTCAACATCCAAACTTCTTGTTTACTTTGTTTGTCTGAGTGTTAAATAATTCTAGTCAAAATGAATCTTCATTTTGAGGAGCTGGTTGTCTCTTTTGTGGGTGTCTCCATAACATTCAATGATAAAATCTCCACTCTTTTCCACACCATTTGTGTCGTGCTCAGATCCCACGTAATTTGATGCACACACATATATATCTTCTAATTATTCCATGATATTTAATTCTTATTACTGAAATCCCTTCTTACCAACACTTACTATTTAAACTGCCCAACATACACATTTATACATTCTCATAGATTCACAGAATTATAAGGTCGTAAGAGACCTCTGAGGTCATCGAGTCCAACTGTACCTGTCTCCCTACTAAACCATCTCCTTAAGTAATTCATCTACCTATCTTTTAAACACCTTCAGGGCTGGCAACTCCACCACCTCCCTGGGCAGTCTATTCCAATGCCTGATCATCCTTTCAGTGAAGGAATTCTTCCAAATGTCTAGTCTAAGCCTCCCTGGTGCAACTTGCAGCCATTTCCTCTTGTCCTATCACTTGTCACTTGTGAGCACTTATCTCACCACAACCTCTCAGTCCTTTAATAGATAGATATTACCCTCCAAATCATTCCACAGGCTTTCTTCAGTCCTCCAGATGTTTGCAAACTGGCTATGACTTGGGCCTCATCTGTCAAGATGGATGCCCAGGACAGTAGAAGCCAAAAGTTTGATTGTTGGGCACCAAGGCCAATTTGGGTCATTGTTGCACTCATCTGGTGCCTTGAGAAAGTCATTATTTATTGGTTGAAGGCATTCCTGCTAACTTATTTCCTACAACATATAACACACATCACAGATTATATTTTCCTCAAGGTGAAATCTCCTTGAAGCACACAGGTATATCCAGATCCTTTAGTAAAGACAGTCCCACAAGTGGGTCTGCCTTTTCCCACAAGAGAAGCAATCTACACCACCTTCACCAGTAGCGTCCCTGTGCAAGATGGGAATCTTATATCCTCCCATAATATGTAGAGGTTTTGTTTGGGCAGGGCCAGGATGGTTCAGAGAATCATAGAATGACTGGTTTTTGAAAGGGACCTTTGGAAATCACCTAGTTCAACTGCCCTGCTAAAACAGGTTAACTTAGAGCAGATTGCACAAGACCGCATCCTGATGGATTTTGCATATATCCAGAAAAGGAAATTCCACAATCGCCCTTGTTTCAAATGTTTCTCAAACAGCATTACCTAGAAAGTCCTTCCCAAACTATAAAAAGTTTTCAACACTATCAATATGTAATAAATTGTTAATGATTCTACAATCAAATTCAAATGAAATTTGTTTTAATATACAAATTGACTAATAGAATGAATATTTCTTATTGGCTTTCCTAGTCTTAAAAACTATGAAGTAATCACAAAAGGATGAATAACAAAACTATATATTGACTCATGATTCTTATTATGCATTATAGATTACCTCTTTATAGTCATTGGAACATAATTTGAAAACGAGAAAATGAAGACAAATTTACTTAAAAGGTTAGATATTTCAGATGTGCTCTGCTGATAAATTTAGGCTAAAGAAAATTATATTAATCAACAGCCTCAAAGAAAATCTCTTATTGTGATGTAGGAAGAAACGATTTGTCACTGTCTTGGATTAATAATAGAGTGGCTGCTACAGCTCAAGGCATTCCAGTCATCCAAAACTCACTCAGTATAGTTCTCAGATCTTGTACCAATCTATGCTCTTGCCCATGTGGCTTCTTCATGGTCGAGATTCTGGTTTCAGTTTGATCCGTCCCACCCCAGTCTTCCCCCTTCTTCTTTCTCCTCTGCTTTTGCTTTATTCTTTACCCCTGTCTCTATCGGTATTTTCCACAATTGCTGCCGTAAATCAGTAAAGCTTGTTCTGTATTCCTCTTTTGTCTTTTTTTTAACACTATCCATCTCTATTCAATGGTGAAGGAAGTATTCAACAAAGCTTGTATACCCTCCTAATTCAGATTATAAAAGGCAAAAGTTGCATATAGCACTGAGATTTAGTACAAGAAGAGGGGGCAAAAGCAGCTATAGAGGCTGAAGCAGGAAAAAAAAGAAATGGCTGCAGTTTACAAAGGTCAGGGAGACACAATTTACACACATACAGCTGCTGCTAACTGCATTAAGCATGTAATCTCCCAGTTCAGGTTATGAGTTAACATAATAGTTTAAATGGTGCATTTCTTCTATATATTTTTCATAAGTACCAACAGACTATTTCCAATTTCTAAAACTTTCTCCTCACCTCTGTTCCTCTATTGCAACATCCGTGTCATTCAGAAGTCTGTAAGTTACTCTGAAGGTACAGAAGATCCATAACAATTACATTTTTATCAGCCAAGTACTGAAGTGTCCAGCTTTCCTTTTTTTGACCATATCCACAAAAAACTGAATTCTGTGAAATTAACTTAGACAAGAACAAATATTCATTTACTCATTCGTCTCAGCTGTGTTATCCAAGTGAATAAATGGGTTTAGATCATGAAACAGAGAACCAGTAGAAGTATGTTTCATTATAGATGCAGCTTGCCTTTCTGAGTATTTAAAAAAAAAATGTAAAATTCAATAATAATATTAAATGGAATAATAAAATAATACAAATAAAAGAGCCTCTTAACAAATTACAGGCATCCAATAAGAATCTGAGACCATCTTCTTTAAAAGTTCTCAGGGAAATATTACCCATCCTTGAATGGCTCAGCCAAGCTGTTTAACGCGGGAGCACCAACTGACTTCTTGTAAACATTTCTGAAGTTTCATATGTACTAGAGATTTTCCTGGGTTCTTATCAGTTTTGTATTGTAAAATGCAGTTTCAAAAATATCTAATTTTCTTTCTCAAGTACAACAAAGTGGAATTTTCTACATCATATTTTCAAAAGTATTTGGATTAGTTTCTTAACTATATTTAAGTAATAAGTTTCACGCATTTTTGCCTTATGTCTTATTCTTAATTATCTAAATAGTTATCTTCCATTAACATAATGAGAATTTGTTGCAAATGACCGCTTGAAAAGTCTAATAAATGTTTCTTGTGATGCAAGAATAGATTTTAAAATCTTCTTCCAGTTCATTTAAGAAATGAGTTCTCACTAAATGCAATGAGATTAAGAAATGTTAGCTCTTCCTTCATATGGAAAGATATGAAGGCTATTGTCTTAATTAAAAAAAAAAAAAATTATCAATATAGAACTACTTCAGTCCTTGTTCTCTTAGCAATATTGTTTCTGATCTTCCATTTTAGTGCTAAGAAAAAGAAGTTTTACTCAAAGATAAGAAAAAATAAATATTGTCACTTATATGTCTGAACAACCATAGCAAAATATTTAAATAGAAAAACAAAGATGTCTCATTTTAGAAAATAAAAAATGAAGGTGAGTAAATAAATTCATATTGAATGTTTTCTTCATGTGTTTATGCTTCCCAATTATCTTCATTAAAAAGATTGTTAAAAGCTCAAAAACCTTATAATCTTTAAAATTTTTTCAAACGTTTACTGTAAATAACAAAACTTTATGATTTCCTTTTCTACTAAGATATAGTACATTGTCAACTCTGAGTATCTTTCACTGTCAATTTTTAGTTTTTCTTGAGTTTTTCTCCCTCCTCTCACTGATGTGATTCCATCTCTTACTAGACACTCAGACTGTCTCCTTTCCTCTCTCTTCTACCTCCTTATTCCCTTGTTTCTCTTCAGCTTTAGATCAGTCACAAACACTTTGATGATATCACTTTCCTTCTGTATTCTCTGATAAAAAAATGTTTCTCTTGAATGCATTTCATTTTCTAATGGAGTGCAATAAAGTTCTAATTTCTGTAACATGCTTTTTCAGTTTAGCTTTATCCGCTTGAGTTGACTGGAAACTATTAAACACATCAAGTGTTCCAGGACTAGCTATTGTAAGATGTTATATTACCTGCTGATTTTTTTTTTTTCTGGCAAAACCTGCTTCAGACATCGAATGAACTGCTGTTTAAATCTTCTATATTTATGGTTTTATACTATTAAATCTTATTTATTTATTTTTATACTATCACAATCTTCTGTCCTTTGAGCTTTAATTTTTCCCCTCAGGATGTAGAAAAACAAGTAGTCATTCCAGTTAATGCTTCATGATTGTTGAGAAAATGTTATATCAGAACAATTGTAGTAATGGAATGAGATCCATCCTGTTACACCTCTTTAACCCTGTCTGCCTTCTAAACATGCTAACAGGCTCTGTTGAAATACCAGCTTGTTTATGGGTATTCTGCAAACCAGGAAAAAGGTCCAATTATCAAGGTCCAGTTATGCCAGAAAAACATCTTCAGGACCCTAATGACTGTAGATAACAGAGTCATGACTATGCTGTGGAGGATTTCCACTTGTAGTTGGTCAAATAGGAATCAGTCTGGGAGAATAAGAAGATCAGGCTCAAAACCACCTAAGGAACCTGGAAGAACACGGGTCCATGAGACCTGATGAGATGCATATGTAGATGCTGAAAAACTGGTAAATGAAGTTACTAAGATACTATCCATCATTTAAGAAGTCATGGCAGTCCAGTGAAGATACCATGACTGCAAAAAGGGGAAAGAACACATTTTTTAAAAAGGAGATAACATAGAACTACAGGCCTTTCAGTCTCACCTTTGCGCCCAGCAAATCCTCCTAGCAACTACAGTAAAAGCACATGGAAAAAAAAAGGAGGTGACTGGTGAGAGCCAACATAGCTTCACAATAGGCAAACTATGCCTGATAAATTTGGTGGCCTTCTACGATGGGGCCACAGCGTCAATGAATAAAGGAATAGTAATTGACATGATCTACCTGGACTTGTGCAAAGCACTTGATACTGTCGCCCACAATATTCTTGTCTCTAAATTGGAGAGACTTGCATTCGACAGACCAATCACTCAGTGGGTAAAGAAGCGTCTGGATGGCCACTTTCAAAGAGATGCAGTCAAAGGTTGAGTGTCCAAGTGGAGACCAGTGACGAGTGGTGTTCCTTAGTATCAGGACCACTGTTGTTAAACGTGTTTGTCAGCAACATGAGCAGCAGGATCGAGGGACCTCTCAGGACATTCTATTGACAGCACCAAGCTGTGTGGTGTGGTTGGCATGCTGGAGGGCAAGGATTCCATCCAGAGCCACCTTGACAGGCTTAAGAGGTGGGCCTGTGCAAACCTCATGAAGTTCAACAAGGCCAAGTTCCAGGTCCTGCACACAGGCCGGGGCAATCCCAAACACACATACAGTCTGAATAGAGAATGGATTGGTAGCAGCCCCGAGGTGAAGGACTAGGGGGTGTTTGTTGATGAAATTTGGGAATGAGACAACAGTGTGCACCTGCAGCTCAGAAAGCCAACTGTATCCTGGGCTGCACCAGGAGAAGCATGGTCAGCAGTCTGAGGGAGGTCTCTGCTCTCATGAGACCTCACCTGGAGTACTGTGTCCAGTTCAGAGGTCCCCAACATAAGAAGGGCAAGGACCTGTTGGAGTGAGTCCAGAGGAGGACTGGAAAGGTGATGAGAGGGCTGGAACACTTCTCCTGTGAAGACAGGCCAAGAGATTTTGGGTTGTTCAACCTGGAAATGAGAAGGCTCCAGGGAGAATTCATAGCAGCCTATGGATGTGGCCATTTCTGCAGAGGCCGTGGCCCTGATTCATGGGGTGGGGTAGAGTTTCAGAAAATCATCTCATAACAGGTACTTTGAACTACTACCCTAATAAAAATACTAATTCTTCCCTTCATTCAGCAGTGAACTTTGCACCTTTCTTTTCCCATGACACAATATTTAATTTTTCCTCTTTCCACTAAACGTAGGTCCTATGAGGCAGATTCTAGCAATGAAGTATTATGTTTCGAGTTTTGGGGTTTGACATTCTTAGAAAAAGACCTCTCTTAAATCTACCTTTTTAAGAAAATATTAATTCTAACTTGTGGATCTCTTTCATGGCCTTTTCTTTCCAGAGTTGCACTCTTGATACTATCTTCAACATCTGCATATTATCCTTCCTGGAGCTGGTTAAATGCTTACAGGTATGAAGTGTCGAGGACTTCGGGAATCTTTACTTACTATGTCTTCCTCTTTTAAAACAAAATCTCTCAAAATGCCTAAACTAAAATATATTTCTTAAAAATCTACAAAAGACATAAAACACATTATCAGACCTGTGTACACACTGTCCTCTTTCCTTTACACTGGAACTGTAATTAGGTTAGCTTCCACAAAATCTCAGCTAGGGATGGGGGAGGGAAAATCTGTATCAAGAAATACTACTCTTCTGTTACCTATTTTCAGTCAGGCTGAATCTTAAACAGAAAAGGCTCTCAGGTATCACTGAGTCAGCTTATATCACCACCAATCCTTCCAGAGCTTGCAAGGTTCTGGGAGTTATGCTGGAACAGCCTAAGAACGGTTTTCTCTCATTCAATCTTTATCTGGTAGCCCAGACAGTGAGAGGAGGAAGGTTTAGCAGAGCAGACAAAGAGAGAAATCTGCCCTGTCTTTTTTTCTGTGGGAAAAGAACTTCTTGGATCCTAATGCACTGATTCATAAAACTCTACTTTGCACAATTATACAGAGGAAATATTCCCCAATTATTCACTCCAGTATAAAATACTAAAATCAACATGAATAAGAAATGAACAGCCTATTATAGTTTACTCTGTTTAGTTCTTAAATATTTCTGTAGTTTAATGATGACAAGAATTATGAGATTATTATATGTTAGTGAAAATTTCTGGACTTTATGGTAGAGGAAAAGATATTAGATCTTGTGAAGGTTAAACATTTTGAGTGGGTCAGTCCTGTAGTTCATGGCATCCAAGCTACTTTCCTCATTTTATGAGGCTGCTCATTTTGATTTGTTTGATCATGATGTGTGATTTATCATCTGTTGGTCTGGAAAGTGAAATTCACAGGCAAGGTTACCATTCAGGCCAACTGCCCTTTGACCTTCACCTTTCCTTTCTGTTTTGTTGTACTACATGTTTTTGATCTTTCTTTTGTCAAATATTTGCACTTGGCTGAGAAATGTGTTTGTTTTTTTCCTCTGCATGGGTTAACAGTTTATTCACAGAAGAGGTATATTCCTTGTTGGAAATTTGAGCTGTAGTTTGAAGGTTACAATTTCATATCTCCTTTGTCTTTCAATGTTGCTTTGTGAACAACACTGTGAATTATGCTGGCTTACATTCATTTTTTTCCTCAGAGACATCTACAAAAAAAAAATCAAGCAGAAAGGAGAAGAATCTCCATGTGGATGACCTTGTGCATTTTGTAGATAACTGTCTCTCTGAGGCTGTATGATTCAGAGACATAAAACTGGATAGATTTCAAACTGGATGAATTCTAGATAATCCAAAAGAAGGAAAAAAAGACAACAAATCTCATCTTCTGTGGGCGTTCAGCTGTGAAATAATTACTCCACTGACCTCGTTTTACCACTGACATCCATGAGAGTAGAGATTAATCAAGGTTGAGTGCTTCTGAAAATCTCACCTTTAGTGTCAGTGAGAAAACCTGCCCATTCCAGATTCCCACTTTAAGGAACTATCATGAAGACCTATGGCAGCCCCTTCAGAGTTGGAGGGGTAATAAAAGGAGGATAGAAAAGACAGGACAGGGAAATCTAAGCAATCTTTCCCTCCCTGCATCTACATAAAAAGTTCTTAGGCCATTCTACTTGTAAAACTTAATCAGAGTGTGACTTTATGTCTGAATGTTATTTATGATTATTAATTCTATTTCAAACTGGTTATTATATGTATGTTAAAGCATCACTCTTGAAAGAAAGTGGTGATGGATTTTGCTGACAGTAGCACTATGACTAAAGGAATGTATCTTTTTATTACCATTTTAATAATACATTGAGTAAAACTTTGGAATACACAGTGAATGTGTCTGAGGCTTTATATAGCAAAAGCTATCACCCTGAAAAAGGGCAAACTTGCCAACAGCCAAATGAAAGTGTGGCTCTATCTTGTACATGTATGAATAAGACATGCTGTGAATAGCTATAAACCTACTGAAAGGAGTTGGAAAAAGGAGGTGATAAATGTTCACCTTTTCCATAGCCAGTGGTAAGCAGTAGCTGGGCAAATAGAATATGCTAATTTTGCTTCCTCCTGAAGCATTTTAGCTATAGAGAAAAGACATTTGTAAGTAAGCAGGAGGTTCTTACCATATAAGGAAGAAGTGATATTCTTATGAATTATGAGTGGGACAAAGAGGAAGAGCTGAGAATGTGCAGTTCCTGTCAAGTGAAGCAGTGGAAATCAACAAGTAACATGAATTAGGTCCATGGAGGCAGGCTTCACTCATGTTACACATAAAGTCAATGACGTGTAATCTACTGGTGGTTCTAGAAGTTAATTTTCTTTCTGAAAGACATTGCATATCAGAAATCATCTTTGATGGATATTCCATGTATTGTCACAAAAGAATTATAAGGATAATAAGAAAATAGAATTAGGAAAGTTTGTGTGGATTTTAGTTTTATTTTCCTTACAACACAGTATATCATAGAGCGGAATATTTTCTCCCACTATCGATCTTTAACATCATGTCATAGGACAGAAATGTTAATACAAAACATTGTTATATGCTACTAAGTTGATGGTATTTACTTAGGGAAAAATAATGTCTTAATTAGAGATTTTAATGTATTTTCAACAGCTAATCAGAAAAAAAATCTTTATAATGAATGTTCTAGCTACTAATATTTGAAACAAATAAAACCAAATACATTAAGGAACAGCTGGAATCGTATATTCCCATATTAGTCTAACCTTATGCACAGAGTCAAAATCTAGGAAATATATATACTTAAACAAAACAGTTGTATTTTTCCTAGAAATTAAACCTTGATTTTCAAATTGGTCCATATTAAAATAATCTGAACGTTTAATTCTCTTAGTGACTTGAGAAACAAAAAAGGCTTACTTATAAAGTCGCACTTCTGATCTTCTCTAAGTCTGTCTCAAGGGTTAGTTTCATATTCATTCCTCCTTTCCTTGGTCAGAATGAACATTTAGTGATATGAAATATAGTACTGCAGAAACTCCAAAATATGACATGGGAAATGCAAAGGATGACACTGATGGATGAACTTATTTTATATACTGTACTGCAGGGCTAGCTAGCACTACTGAGTGTGCTTTGGGATGGCCCTTTGTCCATATTGGTTTTTCTCTCTTACTTTTATAAAATAATTGTGTTACACAAACTCATATGAATAAATTGTAGTTGTTTTTCTGCTTTCATTTATTCATCTAATGGTTTGGAAATGTTCAAAGATACTATAATATCTATTTTAAAAGAGAGCCAACACTTCTAAATGTCATTTTGCAAGGCATAACTTTGGGTCTCTGATGAGAATATACAGTAGTTTTTAATATATATGTTTGTGGTACAACAGACTTGCCTGGACTTGGCAAGGGTGATCTTGCAAGAGGGGGTGAACACTGAAGTGCCTGCAACTTTGCAAAAGGGAGTGGTTCCACTTGAACAAGTTTGTCTGGTGAGATAGATGGATCAGGTGGTGCTCTAATGCTCAAATCAGCAGTGGGGTGGAGACCTCGCAGCCTGATGTTGCTTTGGTTAAGAACAGAAACACTCCTGAAAGCACCCGCCCCAGCCGCAGAGTCCTGCTTCTGATGACACAGCAGGCCTTGTGTAAGAGAGAGTGATTCTACAACTATGCCTTAAAGCACTTGTTTTCCAGACAGCAAATTTAGCTGCAGCAGGGAAGAGGCGAGTCATGTGAGGGGGCAGCGTCTCCTGTGCCAGCCTGCTGTGCTTGCAAGCAGCCTAGCTGCACATGCATGCCCAGAGCAGTCATACAGTCCTGTCTACAGGGGCTTCAAGGGCAGAACTATACCCCAGCATCCCAACAGGACCCCCCCAAACCCATCCGCAGAATCTTCCAGAGGGAGCACTGTACAAGTGCACTGGGAATCCCTCCCACCTGGGACCATACATAACACTCTGAAGATAGAGTTGGTGCTGCCCCACCATCCCGGGATCTTGATGACAGTGCTGGAGCCTAGATGGTGTCCTTCTCTCACTTTTCTCTCTTTCCCTTCCTCCCTTTATCTCTTTCTTTTTTTTCTCTTACTGCAGATATAGCAAGCCAATAGCTATTTTATTCCCAAGATCACCTGTACA
>VWPV01004642.1:0-11822 GCA_013389885.1 Geococcyx californianus
TAATAAAATTTAATTAGTGCTTGCAATTTAGCTTAAAATGCCACATCATACATTGTGGCAGTTAAAGAGCTGCTTCACATGGACAAAGAACTGGAAAAAAAACCCTCTTTCCATTCTACAAATGTATTTTCAAGTAATTTCTCTTGCCAGAAATCGGTAGCATAGTCTTAGAAAACCCTTCATACCCATTAGTGCCTAGGGAGCCGGTTGATACTGCACCTCACAGTTCTTTTTTCTCAGTGGAAACCCCTCCCCTTCCCTACCCTGTTTATGTGTCCACAGTAAATTACCTCTTTTTGAAGCAGCTCACATTTCTTTGAGTTCAATTACCCAATTATCACAGAATATTTTTGAACATTACTATCAGTTCTTGTTTCAAAGTAGGGACTGGGATATCATCTAGGTTTAATTGTACAGGCTATACAATACCCTCTCCCATCAGCCTCTGAAATATGCATCGTGCAAGCCAATAACATTAGGGGAAACTGCCAGTGGCCTTGTCCTGCTGTAAAAGCAGTTTCCTTCCAGGTTATCTTCACATGCCAGTATTCTCTTTAAAGTTGTGAGTAGAAAATGGAATTAAAGCGCTATAACAACTAGAGTCTCATATATTTATTGTTATGAACCAGATTTTTTTTTAAGGAATAAAATGCTTTTACTGGTGTACATGATTAATTTGGTTCCACTACCTCTTCCTCTAAAACAGAAGTATGTATGAGTATGTGAATATGACTGAAGGCCCCAAATGAGCCTTGCTGGTGATTTCTCAGTGATCTCTTTCGTATAAAACTATTGGTTAATTGCAACGTGTCTGCTGACTGATGAGGTCTCCTTTGGTATTAACCATGTGTTGGGCTAGTGAAATTCAATAAAGTCATTGCTTGTGGCTTTATTATGCAGAGAATAACTCCTGGTTCTTGGAAATAAAGGTTGCCAAACAAGAAGTTACAGTTCTGCTGGTGTGCTGTTCATTTAGAGCAAGACTAGAAGAACTTCTCAAGGTTCATTTTCATTCTCCTGTTTTCCTATTAGCATCTGCTGGATTGAGTAACTCATATTATTCAAGCACCACTTTCTTTATTCTTCTGTTTTTTGTTGCTTGCAAAATAATCCATTTTTGTTTCATATCCATGGATGATAAAGTAATTCTGGTAAAAAAATCCACCAAGAAAATTGTAAACCAGTTTGTTTTGTCAGAAAATTAACACAGTACCAGCCACCTTTATTATTTCTCTCTGCAAAGGCCCTAGATCCCTCATTTACTCAAAAATACGTATTTTCTGAATGTTGGACCTATAGGAAACAACTCTGAGACTATATTACACTTCAGACTTCTAGTTTAAGTTACGGAAGTCCAGTGTGCAAATCCAATTTTTCAACTGTTTTTTCAAAGGTTTCTTTCACTCAGTGTCCATGCTCACTGGAGACAAATAAGTGATACAAATTTGGGTATCCTGATTTATTGTCTTTAGTATTTTTTAATGTGATAATTTCATATTTGAGGAGCATGTTACTTCTTAATGTACATTTCACATATCAGATTGCACAAAAATTTGACAGAAGCCCAAACTTTATGAACTGCCTGTCTGGATAGCTTACAGTTACGTACATCGAGTTTCAATAGATTCAACAAATATCATAACCTTCTTATAACATTTAGCAACACTGAATCATGCATACCTGCATTCCCTTAAAATACTCTCTTGCCAATCCCAACAGCACTTCCTACTATGATGTTGAATATACATTATTATGGACTCTCAGCATGGTACAATCACATGAGCACAATGGGAGCACAATTAAATCAAATGTGTTTGTGTGATGTCTATTTTACATATCCCAAAATGTGCCACAATACAAAAAAAGTCAGAATTACCTAAAACCATCTACATATAAGCCTCTCCTTATACAGAATTTTTGTATTCTGGCACAGCTTTTAAAAAGAAAAAGCAGTGTAAATAAAGGGAAAATTGTAAAATACTGTAAAATGTAAGAAAGATTTCCTATTCAAAATAATCTTATAATCTATTAACTATCGGGGAGTTTTGTTAGCAATAGGGCAAATCACAATATTACACATTGCAAAATTTTACTGTTGATGAGTACATAATTCCATAAGCCTTTTATCTTACTGAATAGAAAAATCCAAACCTGTCATTGCTACTAAGGTACAGCTTATTAGTTCAACTTTCCTTGTACTAATACATAACAACTCACAAAATAAAAACATTTCAGTTCGTATAGTATCAGAAAGCTGCTGTATAGGAGCAGGAATAAAGAATACAATAATTTTATCATTAGATAATGAATGCTATTGAAATTAATTTAGAAGATACGGATCATCGCAGGTTGAGACTTTATCTAAACTGAAAGCTTATTCATCCCAATACTGTAATTACATTAATAAAGTCTGTGTAAACAGCACATTTTCTAATTCAAAGCAGCATATATTTCCCTGAAGCTCAGGAGGTTGGTCAGTCAATAGATTAATACACTCTGTCACTTAATACCTGTGAATTTAAGCAGCTAGTAAAATTCAATACTAGATAACACTAGGGTAAGAATATGATCCTAATCAAACATTTGTCAGTCTTTGTAAAAGATGACAGGTATTTGAATAGGCAAGTGGATGCAGAGCAGCTCTCAAAAAGATGCATGACAGAAGTGGAAGCAATGTTGTACCCCTGACAAATGTTAGACCACTTTAAAATGATGGAACTAAATTATGTTATACCTAATATTATGTGGACCTAATAGTTTTTTTGATAAGTAGGGAGAATTCTTTTGCTAAGATAGATAGAAACTGAGATTCTTATTCACTTTTACTGAAAAATTACACCAAGTAAGTAACTAAACCTATTTACATACACATGTGTTTTTAGAGAATCCGATCGATTCATCCAATCTATTAAAAGGAAGGATGAAATAAAGTTTGTTGCTTCTTCAAACACAATATTAGCAGAATTAAAAGAATGACCTTGTGGAACCATTCTTTCATTGTTCTACTTTCATAACAGCATTATGACAGAATTAACATGAGTACGCATGCACATTTATTTCCAGAATGCCTAAAGTAACAAACATGTAATAACTTAAACAAAGTCTCTAAGAAGATTTTGACTTATTTTTTTATTTTTGAAAGTGATCTTTCAGACAACTAAACCACACTTTCAAATATCTGTGTAAAGCAGTCATGGTATCAAAGCTCTGTTAAGTTCAAATTAATTTTGCCTCCTTTGCATTTATGATATCAGCCTATTTTATCAAATTGTAGCCTGCTTTCAACTTTGAATCCTCAGATTGGCTACAAAACACGCTCACTGTAAAAGTGATGATTTTGTCTTACTTTTTAACCCGTTCAAGATGTGTCCTGCTGATAGCTGAATCATTACTGATACCCCCCAAAAATGGCGAACAGCCTTCCTTCAGTATTTAAATAGGTAAGACTGAATTTGTGTTCCTCTGTGTTACAAGGATTGTCAGTATACTTACCAGAACTTCTCAGTAAAATTTTCACTAAGAGACAATCATGACGAAGCAGTGTTTCCAAAAGCAAGTTCAAATTACAGTATGGCTGGGATAAGAGCAGTTTCAGCTGACCCTGGGCTGTCATTTCTCTGGCTGATGGATTCCTTTCAAAATATAAGATAAAGACACAAAAAGTTATTTTATCTACGAAATTAATACCCTTAAAGTGCAGATGTAATGCTAACCCCCTCAAATGTTAATTCCTCCCAGATTACTCTGAGAACGTTTTCATGCTTGCTTATTTAAGGCAGCTCAGGGAAGGAATTACACTTAATCTCAGCTAGCTAAGAGCAAATCAACATTTGGTAGTCTGCCAAAGTCATAACTGATACAAAGTAACCTGACTTATCTCTTTCATGGAACCATGTTTTCCTTGTTCTACCAGGCAAAAAAAGGAAATTTTTTTTTGTGCCTTCACTATTACATTATTTCTTTAATAAGACCTCCTTAGTATCTTTGATGAAGTAAATGAAGCTGGTAATGAAAAAAAAAAAAAAAGAGAAAGGGCCTGCAAGATTCCACAGTAGGTTGACCAAATGTTACATGTCCTTGAAAAATCCACTTGAAATAGCAGGCTGGTTGGATAACTGCTCTGCTAGCAAGGCGATGTGACAAAGCGTAGCACGTATTCATTAGCTTTTGAGGAGGTGGAGATTGCAGGTTTTATCCAACACTTCGCAGAAGTCTAGGTTTCTAAATAAAAATATTTCAGGGTTTCTGCTGAACTTGGTCAATGATCTAACACCAAGCATTTAACTCACATTGGAACAATTATATTTAAAAAGAGAAAAAAATCTTGCCTGCAAGATGTTTAACACCCATTGTATTTACTATTTTCTCCTTTTTGAAATGTTTTTAAGAAGTTTTCAAAATCAGGTTGTGGGCATTTTTTTTCCTTGAAAGCTTATTTTTTTCATTATTTTGAAAGTTATAAAAATTAAATTTCAACTGATATTTAGTCCTACTTATTCACTTATGTAAAATTTTAAACAACAATAGTTGCTAAAATTGAAAGCTTATGCACCACTTATGTAAACTTTTATGCACATAAATTGTACACACAAAACTACACATGCACTGACGCATTAAATATGCAGGCATAAATATTATGTGCCAGTAAATCACAACACATTTAGCATAATTTCAAGCCTTCTTCATCAGGACCTGCATTTTCCTATCAGACTAGAGGCGGATTTCTGTGCCTCTGCACATATACTAGAGGTACCATTTACACATAACTGTTAGAACTAAAACAGGTTTATGCAGCTATTCCAATGGAGGGTAGCCTCTCTGTCATTATCATAGAATCACAGAATGGTTTGGGTTGAAAGGGACCTCAAAGCCCATCCAGTTCCAAACCTTGCCATGGGCTGAGACACCTCACATTGTGCCAGGTTGCTCAAAGCCCCATCCGTCCTGGCCTTGAACACCTCCAGGGATGGAGCAGCCACGACTTCTCTCGGCAATCTGTGCCAGAGCCTCCCCACACTCACAGGAAAACATTTCTTCCTGAGATCTCATCTCAATCTCCCCTCGTTCAGCTGAAACTTGTTCTCCCTCGTCCTATCCCTGCACTCCCTGATTAAAAGCCCCTCCCCAGCATTCCTGGAGCCCTTTTCCCTATTGGGAAGCTGCAGCCTTCTCTACTCCAGCCAGAACAACCCCAACTCTCTCAGCCTGTCCTCATAGCAGAGGTGCTCCAGCCCTTGCATCATCTGTGTGGCCTCCTCTGGATTTGTTTAAACAGAACTGTGTTCTTCCTGTGCTGAGGACTCCAGAACTGGATGCAGAGCTCCAGGTGAGAGCAGAGCAGAGGGGTATAATCCCTTACTTTTCCCTGCTGGTCTCAGTGCTTTGGATGCAGCCCAGGACACCATTGGCTTTCTGGGCTGCAAGCAACATTTTCTGCTCATGTTTAGCTTCTAAACCACCAGCACGCCGAGACATAGTCCTCCAATCTGCTTTTCATCCTTTTATCCTCTGGCCTATATTTGTGCTTAGAATTGTCCTGACTCAGATACAGGACTCTGAAAGTCCCTCTGGAATCACAGAATAATAGAATATTGAGATTGGAAGGGACGTCTGAGATCACTGAGTCCAANTCCCTATTGGGAAGCTGCAGCCTTCTCTACTCCAGCCAGAACAACCCCAACTCTCTCAGCCTGTCCTCATAGCAGAGGTGCTCCAGCCCTTGCATCATCTGTGTGGCCTCCTCTGGATTTGTTTAAACAGAACTGTGTTCTTCCTGTGCTGAGGACTCCAGAACTGGATGCAGAGCTCCAGGTGAGAGCAGAGCAGAGGGGTATAATCCCTTACTTTTCCCTGCTGGTCTCAGTGCTTTGGATGCAGCCCAGGACACCATTGGCTTTCTGGGCTGCAAGCAACATTTTCTGCTCATGTTTAGCTTCTAAACCACCAGCACGCCGAGACATAGTCCTCCAATCTGCTTTTCATCCTTTTATCCTCTGGCCTATATTTGTGCTTAGAATTGTCCTGACTCAGATACAGGACTCTGAAAGTCCCTCTGGAATCACAGAATAATAGAATATTGAGATTGGAAGGGACGTCTGAGATCACTGAGTCCAACCGTACCCGTCTCCCTACTAAACCATGTTCCTGAGGAACTCATCTACCCATCTTTTAAAAACCCCCAGGGATGCCGACTCCACCACCTCCCTGGGAAGGCATCCTTTTCCTCTGACCATCTGACTCGTCTGAGTATGCCACCATTCAACTCTGCTTGTATGCACACATGAAAAAAACAGAGATGACTGCACAAACACTTTGCAGTTCAGTCATGACTGCTATATAGACAACACACTTAATACAAATGTATAATGCCTGGAAATTAAAATGCCAGCTGATAGACTCCTCTAGTTTAGTTGCTCACATGTATCTGTGTTTCCAGAAAAGCTTTATGCCCCATATCTTGTAGGGCAATCTTGCAGGAAACTAAAGAAGCCAAACTTCAATGACTCCATTTTCCAGCAGTCACTCTAATAGTCTGACTCAAATAATCATTCTAATAGAGGATTTTATACAACTCAGCCTTAACGATTTGAACACTAAAGCAAATACCTACGAGTTGATAGTGCCATGAAATCTTACATACAGCTTTTGTGATTTTCATCTAGTACATTATACATAGTGATTGATAATGAAGCAGAGTTACATTTTTGCATATAAACACATAGTGGATTCTAACAATTCAAATCTTGATACAACTTGCAGCCAAAATAACTTTGGAATTTAAATATTGCCCTCAAACTTTCAATATGAGGGATCTGGATTCTTAATAGTGTAATCTTAATTTCTGTATGTTCAAGATTAGTTATATATATAAATTCTAATGCATGTTAAGAACTAATTAGTAATTAGTAATTGAAGTTTAAATCAACACAATGACTACATTCACACTAGAATTAGTGCTGTAGTTGATCGTTAACTCAACACTTCACCGATTCAGTTAAAATACATGTCCTAGTTTCACTCTGTTTCTCCCTTGAATGCTACTTTATCATATTTAATAAGGTCACTCACTGGCTTCAGTCTTCAAGGAAAGGGACAAGTTTGGTCAATTACATTTATGAAGGATAATATTTTAAATTAATTTAGAAATAAATGCCATTTTAGAATATTTGTGTTGAAATAAAACTTATCTGTCATTGACCAGATGGGAAGTGATCATGTTGTAATATACACCAGTTTTTGGCGCTTTAAGCCTCTTGCAAATTGAAATGTACAATGGTGTGATTCACTTGGAGAAAAAATAAAATATAACAGACATTCCCTACAGCCACAAAGCTAGCACCGATAAATGCACTGAGAAGTTTTGTAACGTGCATATGGAGAGGCATATGTTCTCCCATCCTCGTAGCTCAGCACTAGTGCAAATAAGACTAGCCTCATAAAAAGTGACAAAAGGTGAAGTACGTATAAATATCACACATATAAATGTTCAGTTTTGTACAGTAAAAGAGAAAAAAATAGAACTCTTATTTGCAAATGATATGATTGTAAGCACAAACTAAAGCAAAGAATGAACCACAACTACACTAACGGAACTGTAACATAAATTATCAGGGATTATTTAGTTAGATAATCAACTATTTTACTTTGGTCAGTATCCAAGACAGAAAACATGAACCTCAAAGGATAAGTTCAAGATTTTATAAGACAAATAAACATGAACACTAATTCGTGTTAATAACATTGACAAAGATGTTGAAGTCAAATAGATAAAAGAAAACAGACTGTAGCCTGCTTTAGGCATGAAAAATAATATGGTAAATCTGGTTAAATAGTGAAATTATAAACAAAATAATTTCAGGAACTAGCAAAACTTTCTCTTGGAATACTATGTTTAGAAAGAGCAAATATTTAATAGGTACAATAGAGTCTTCAGTTAAAAATTAGGTGACCACAGCTGGGAGGTGTACAATGGCCTATGCTTTCAATTTTGTTATGGACAGAGGATACTTATTTTCATTAGATGCAAGAAGTAAAAACATAAAACAGTCTAGGAAGAATTAGGATGCTCTGAAAAACTGTCTTCTGCAATATTTAAACATAATGTGTCTTGTTAATACACTCAATGCAACATTTTGAGACAGAGAAGCTTCCATGATGTCAATTTACAGCATAAAATCAATAACAAAGCTAGACACTTCAGAGTATATCCCCCTCTTTATTACAAACAGGGTCTTTTGCTGTTTTTTTTCTGAGCAGATGAAACATTAAGACCAAGAGAATGTACACGACTTTATATTACATGTACGGACCATCCCCACACAGGTACAGTAACTACATCTTCTCAGAGACATGCTTTCTTTTGGACACCTTGTTTTCCCATTTTGTGGTCAAGAACCAAGGAATAGTTTGGGTTGGAAGGCACCCTAAAGTCCATGACGTTCCAACCCCTCTGCCATGGGCAGGGACATGTTCCACTGAATTAGGTTGCTCAAGGCCTTATCCAACCCGGCCTGGAACACCTCCAGGGAGGGGGCAGCTGTTCTGGGCAACCTGTGCCAGGGCCTCCCCACCCTCACAGGAAAACATTTCTACCTAAGATCTCATCTCAATCTCCCCTCTTTCAGCTTAAAAGTGCTCTCCCTTGTCCTGTCCCTACACTCCCTGATAAAGAGCCTTGATATATGTTTTCTCACCTTTCAACTAGGCAAAATATGTAAATGCGCTTGAATAGGTTTCTTCTGTATATTTAAGACAAATCTGTCCTAAATAGCATCTATAAAATCCTAATTCTACCTCAAAACAGAGAAGTGTGTCAGACTGAAATTGTACCAGCATTTCTTCTACATACCTTTAGGCAGCAGAGTGTACTCGCTTGTGAAGTCATCCTCCAAAACTCTTAATTCACAGAACAATTTAAATTTTGGTCTTGGATTAGGGCATCAAAAAGATTATAATTTTTTTCTACAAGTAGTCTTTAATGAAGCATGAATTTTCCCAGAAATAGAGCAGATCCCTTTTTTAAGTGATCACGCAGCCATTCCCTCTTCTATATCCTCTTTTCTCCTCTGCTTTCTCCCCACCCATGCATAACTTACCAAGCCTCTGACAAACTTCCTTGAAGCTCCGTTGAGAGGTAAATGCACATGATCTTTCAAACTTTACAAATACTTAAATTACTATTTGTAGTGGAGAAAAGGACACATTCTGAATTCAGCAGTTATCCACTGTTTTAACAGTTATCCACATTTTGGTTAGCCAACCACATTTTTGACTCAGTTCCAGGACCTATTATCTCTGGTTCCACAGGTATCGGGCAGAAGGGAAGGAGATAACAGCACTGCTGACACATCGTTAGGAGTGAAGGCTACGGTGAAACTTGAGCATGTTTTGGGAAGGAGGCAGCCAAATCATAAGGAAGATATTGTGATGTGCAAGGGACAAGAAACTGTGTGTACATGGCAAGTCATAATAAATCCACAGTCTTTGATACATCACCATAGCTCACCACTTCTACCATAAGATACTGCTTCAAAATATAAAAAGTTTTTCCTCAGAAAACACAACAACTCACAAAAGCAGCTTTCATGAAAGCGGAGAGTGAAAATCTCTCAGGAAATAACTTCTGAAGAGGAGGAGGTGAAGGGGTTAGGATAGGATCTACACTGGTGTGGGAGTGCTTCAGGTTCAAAATTAGAAAGGGAATGACAGCACAGCTGGTAGCAAATGTCTCATATGTAACTCGTCATTATATGCAGTGGCACAGAAAAAGAAATTAAGCTTTTGCCGCTAATCATGCAGTAATCTCCCAAAAAATCAACTACGATAAAGCAGCATATTTTTCAATGAGTTATTTATGTATGAAACCTTTTTTTAAAGCAGCAATCACAGAGAAGCACGCATTTCTTGTCTCCCCTTTAATTATAACTCCTTCACAACAGCAACTGTGCTGAACTAGATTATTGTCAGGAGCTATATACTCTTTAATTAAAGCAAGAAAACTTTATAGATAATTCAAATATCAAACATAAAAATACTAGTGAAAAGCTACACAGCGTGCTGCTTTCAGCATCACCTTTTTTACGGACTCTTAAAGCTTAACCATAGTGAAACCTGTAATGAAATAAAAATAAATGTTTCTATTTTTTTTTAATAAGAATATTAATTAGATATTTATTCATATATAAACTTTTCAAAGTGTCGTAAAAGTATTTGGTTAGCATTGACTATCTGGCAGTTCTTTTATGTCAGCTTTTGATACTCACTTCAGTAAGGAGGAACAGGACGATGGGATGCAGAATAACCAGTGTGAAGGATGATAAACAACTTCGGAAAAATCTTGAGGAAGTTGTTCATCAGAATTGTTCAGAAATGTCCTGAAAAAAACCCAAATTACTCTGAGTTACATGGAAGACTGAAAATCCCTTCAAATTGCTAGTACTAAACATATATAAACAGAGGACAGAAACTGCTTCAAGATAAATAGAACTAGTACATGCATGCACACACATAACTGTAAATTTATTTATCCTATGTATTGTCAAAAATGTCATTTTGTATCTTTTTTATTTCCACTCTTTGATACTTGGTATCTAGCATGCTTAGGACTGTTAAAGCAGTTTTCTTCACAGTTTTACTCCTATATACCTCATTTCCAAACTATGTTTGAAAACGCATTGAATAAGCAAATTGCTCTTCAGTCATTCATTTCTATAGCTCTTTTCTTTCTGCAGAATAAATGCATCATATTATCAATATTTTTATCATAATCATATTTCGAATATCTTTTAAAATGACAGTGGTTCTCTTTTGAATAACAGGTAAGTAAATACAGACTTAGAGTTAAACTGGACAAAAATTTGAACCAGAACCTTTAGACATTCACTGGCTGATGAGAAATAGAATAATGCTTGAAAAACATGCAGTTTTCAAATACAAGGACTGATGAAGAATTACATAAGCTACTTTTATGCAAATTCTGCATTACTTCTCTTTTGCATAGAAAGTGAAAGGCAGAAATCCTGTGTCCAACCTGCTGATAATAAAAATTAACTATTTTTATTAAGTAATGACATTATATGATTATAAATACATATAATTAAAAGAGCAGGACTAGAGAAGGTAATATTTGCTTTTAATTATTACTTAATAATAAATAATCATAAATGTATAACTATTTGCATAATTCTGTAGCAACCACTAGGATGCCATGTGTGACAGGAATGGATGCCTCTTCCCCATTTACTCTCATTTACACCGAATACAATTCCACCACCAAGGATATATCCATACTCCATTAATCACAATTGATTATTACTTATTTTGCACTTACTTTTCAACTTTTCAATTTGCTATGATTTTTTCATTTAATAACTTAATTTAATGACTTTCCTTCTCTGAAGCATTATGTGTTTATGTGTCATTGCTGGGATTTTCTAAGTTATATAAAAAAGGTAACTAACTTAAAAAATTCCACTTCTAGAGAAATAATTTATGGTATATTTGCCTTACTTTTTGGAGTGATTCATTGTTATTCCCACTTTTGAGTCAGTACTCTCTCTATTGCAGTAAGAGCAGAAGGATAGGTAAAAATACCTCAGGAAAACACACGAGGACTTTCTCAGGACATGAGAATCTTTTTATGAGACATAAAAAAGCTGCTGTCATGACATGGAACAGTGAGAGTGGATCTAAACATTTAAAACTCGAAACTCATCGGAATACAGTCTTCAGAACTCCTCACCTAAGAAGTAAACTCTCTTTCTTATAGGATGGTTTGTCACCATGGCTTTAATAGTTATATGTAAAGACAAATGCCATTTAAT
>VWPV01004647.1:0-16926 GCA_013389885.1 Geococcyx californianus
AACTCTCTCAGCCTGTTCTCATTTGTGAGGCGGCCCAACCCTTGGATCATCTTTGGGGCTCTTCTGGGATTTCCTGGGAATTGAGCTTGGAGGTTTTTGTCTTGTTCTCCTTTCATTGTTTTCACTGCCTGATATGGGTCACACTGGAAGACTCGGGTGGAAGTGGGAAAAATATTGTCTCACCAAACCTTTTCCATAACCTAAGTCACACCAAGGAAACAGCAAATGCTTTGTTGCTAAAATGGGAGCATTTGTGACCCCAGCTGAGGGAGAAGGGGTTGGGGCACAGGAGAAATGAACAGAAAAAGGGATTTTAACAAAAAAAATGCAGTTTATTGTGGAATTCCAGGTTTTATGGCGGTCCAGAGGACAAGGTATTCACATCACAGTGATTGTTCCTGGAGATTCCTGCAGGATAGGAGCACATCCATATTCATACACAGGGACACTCACATACACCTTCTATGTCTGAAACGCTCCTCATCACAATATTTAAACACCCCATTGCACTATCGCTGTTAGATCTGGGCGAATAATCCACAATGCATAATGTATCCAATGAAGTCAGCTCTGCTAATTGTGGAACATTCACGAGCAGATGGCAATTGGAGGCAGGCTTTTTCACATTTCTTTTTTCCTCCTCTTGGTGGATGGAGGTTCGCTCTAAGTAGGTGATACTTGAAATTCAAGCTGTGTTTCGAAGTTGCGATTGGCTGGTTGTGACATGATGGTGTCTCTCTTCCCGCATTGGCTGATTGTACAAAGTCCTTTGGATACAAATACTCGCATGTGCAAATTTAAAATTCAGTTTCCATGGTTACTCATGCGTGCAGCTTTGAACTTCACTTTCCTCCAACATTTGTGCTAGGAAAACTCATTCAGTCACAGGTTCATGGAAAGGGAACACAAAAGATGCATGAGGCTGTATTTGCATGCTCTGGTATATGTGATCCTCTTCAAAAACTCAGCCTGAATATTCACTGGGCTGTTCTGCCACCTTTTCTGGTGCTTGAAAAAGGGTTTCAGCCTACAGGAATTTTCTTTCCCAATATTATCAGCCTTTGTGGCTCCAGTTTTAGCATCACAAATACACTTACAGCTGGGTAAAATCGATCTGCAAGGTAGCTGTAAACATCTCGTAATCAGTTCTGAGTTGGGCAAAACAAGGTGTTTATTTTTCATGCAATTCAAACCTCAATTGGTTTTGCAAAACCAAGTTTCTCTCCTTCCAGTTAATCCTGTGTCATCTGGAAACAACAAGGAATTAGGACACGCTCATCTTTGTTTTGCAGTAGCGATAGACGCAGAGGAGGGAAAGGGAATTAGCAGGAATTAAAGTCAGGGTAGGTGGAAAGAGCTGAGCTGATGGGAAAGCAAGTTGTTTTGGTTTGAAAAGAGCAAACAGGAGCACAAAGTCAGAGCAAAGCTCAGAGCCCTACTGTATGTGAGTCATGAGGGTGTGTGTCTGTGTGTCTGTCCCTTGGGAGATTCCAGCACATACCTTTAACTGCTGACAGTAGAATACCTGGGCTGCATTATTTTCCCAGATGCATTCCCTTACTGTGATAAGTATGGACTTTCCAGAAATTCCCTCTCCCACTCTGGGACAGTTTAATAAAAGTTATTTTTGTTTCTCTGGCTCTCACGTGTCTTGTGCAATATTTCTGTAGCCTCTGGACAAACAGATGAGAGAGAGCAAAGGTTAACCACGATTTATGCCTGGGTTTGGAATTGTGCTGCAGGAGCAGCGTGGAGCGCAGTGCTTCCAGCAGGCATCCCGGGATGTGAAACCCAGGATTCAGCAGAGCCCCTTTCACGGGCAACCCGTAACGGGCGTTTCATTAGCGCGTTCCGGCTGCATTTCAGACTAACAGCAAATTAAAGGCTTCGGTTGCAGGGTCGAGCTGTGGCCTCTGAGCCCGGGGGTCCTCTGGAGCTCATCCATCGGCAGCTCTGGGATTTGGCTTCACAGTGCTGCTGGCTTTGGCTTTAGCCCTGCTGCACAGCAACAAGTTGCAGAGTCAAAGGGTTGGCGGGGACAGGGGGAGCACAACGTGCCCAGGGCTGGGCTGCGGAGGGGATCAAAGCTCTGTGCTCCCAGGCTACAGGACTGGGAAGGCGGCGGATGTTCAGACAAACACTCGCACCTGGGAACATTCACATCACACTCCAGCACTGGGAAAACACCCCACTGCCCATGCTCAGTGTCTGACCTTTTTAACTATTCAGAGTGCAGAACCAAATGGCTTTAAAGTGCTATCTGCTCTGAAATGGGTGACAAAGCATAACAATGACCCCTTCTCATTCAGCAGATGCGATCTCTACTCCCTTTGTGCCCAGCTGTGTGTATTCAGGCTCAGATCTGTTGACTTTAGCAAGAAAATGACTTGCCGTTGCCCTGTAGAGCTTGCCACACTGCCCTTGGACTGGATGATGTTTCTTCATGTGCTGCAGCACCGTAACTTCTCTCCCGTCCCTTCACAGCGTGCCCCCTTTTGGGGGGATTTGTGTGTGTGTGGTGGTTCTGAAGGATGTTGGGATGCTTGGAGGGGTGGAGGAAGGCATCACAAAGTCAAGGCTCTGACAGTTTGATATCTCTAAGGCAAGCGCGTGTGTTGTGGAGCAGTGAGTGATGTCCTACAAATGCGGTGCACTCCTGCTTGGGAGGGGGTTGCTGTAACAGTGGAACTGGAGGATTTTAGTTCATATTTGCTGACAAAATTGTTGCCAGTTGCCTTGTAGGCTAAAAATCGTTTTAAACTCCTGGTTGCACAACCTAGGTTTCTCAAGACTTTCCCCAAATTGCTTCTCTGGCACTAGGGACAAGTCTGAGGATTTCAGCAGGCGAGGATATTCCCTTCAAGAGCCCAGGGATGTTCAGAGGGAAGAGAGTGCTCAGCTCTGCCGCTTACATTTCTGCTGTGTTTATTGCTGGCAGATGGTGGAGCGGCTCTGCCCTTTGGCCAGGATGGCAGGAAAAGCAGGTTTCTGCCCTGGGATGCACTGGGGGCAGAGCAGCGGGAGAAGGAGTAGAGTTTGGAATGAGCCCCCTGTGATTTCTCCTCCTTCAATTCTTCTCCTACCCTGTGGTGCAACCCCTGGTGCAGGGACACAATACACTCTCCCATTGCATTGCCCCATCTTCTCCTAGAGCTGCCCCCCTGAAGGATTGGAGACCAAGGGATGCCCCAGGAGCCTGTGGGGCTCTCGCTGCCTCCTCAAAGCCCCAGTCTGGGAGCGTTGCCTTTTGTCTGCAGAAGGCACTGGCAGCCCTTGCTCTTCCCTGGCTGAGGGCTGTGGGAGGAGGGGCTGCTGCCAGAGCAGATGGTCCCTGGTGGAGGGTTTGGGGGCCCAGCTCCTCGCCAGCAGGTTGGGGGGGGATCCCCTTTCACTGCTGGGCTGGGGGAGGCCTCACTTGCCTCTCACATGGTCAGTTCCCAGCTGAGTGCCTCTATGGGATTATGCTGCCATTCATCTAATTGAAATTGTATTGGGAGCAAAGAGACAGTATCTCTTTCCTCTGAGGATCTATTATGCATCGACTGCACAAAGGCATCCTCCTGCCAGAGAAGAGGGGGTGTCCAGCCCTGCTCTCACTTCAGCTCTGCTTGAAGACTGCCTGGCTCCCTCCTGCAGCTCACACAGCCTGGCCTTTAACCCCTCTCTCCCCAAAAAGGGCTGTTCAGCCACTCCTTTCCCTCCCCTTGCATTGTCCAGCCCTGCTTACGGATGGCGTGAAATGCACAGCTTGCCCTGCACCTCCAGCAGGCACAGCCCACCTCCCTGGGACAGCGGGTTCCCAGCCCTTGGCTCCCCATCGCACCACACGATCGGGCACAGAGCCTGCGGAGGGCAAGAAAAACTGCAATATCAACCCAGGCTGCCTGTCCGGGGTCAGGGCATCACAGATCCACTGATCCCGCATAGAATCATGAAATGCAGGGTTGGAAGGGACCTAAAGGATCACCTACTCCAACTTTTCTAGGTGATGTATAGTTTAAAAGAGATGGCCCAGCACCCTGTCAAACTGTGCCTTAAAAATGTCCGGTGTAGAGGAATCTACCACTCCCCTGGGAGATTATTCCAAACTCACATGCGGCTGGGCAGTCACGTTTATAGTGCTGCCTCCCTCAGGAGATGTAAATCCACAGGGGCACGTGGGTAAATCAGCACAAATGCCTAAATGGAGAATGAGGAGGGTAAAAAAAAAAAATCACACCCCACCCATGATGGCTTTATGGCTGAAGTCACCTTGCACACACCCGGTTGGAAGAGCTGCCAGAGTTCATCTGCTATCAGCTCGTGCCTGCAGATAAGAGCACTGGTTTCTCTGGGCTCTGTGGGAGCTGGACTTTGGAGTGGAAAAGGAAAATCGTCTTATAAAACAAAAAAGAAAAAATAAAGATGGTTACTCTTGCAAAGAGCTGTGTGAGCATCTGGTGTGAGATGTGGTCGGGTAGAAGTCTACCTAAGATCCTTCACAGGGTCTGTGAGCGCTGGGATCTTCCTGATAGCAGCCTTCAGACTGCAAGCGGTGGGAATGGAACAGGGGAAGGTCCTTTGACTGCACAGTTGGGATTTCAAGAGTCCTTGCTAGCTGAGTTCATTTGCAAGCATAATCCCTCTCTGAGCAGCTCATGGAGGGTGCCAGAGGCCAGGGAATGCTGTCCTGTCTGCTCCGGGCTTGTCTTGTCAGCTGTGGATTTGCAACCTGGGCTGCCTTGCTGGGCCAGCTCTGGCAGCTCAGGCTCAGCCTGTAGGTGTGGGACCTGCTCAGGCACCCGGGGGCTTCAGAGCAGCAACTATGGACAACAGGAGGATCCTGAGGTCACAGATAGGGTCCTTGTGGTGACCTGGACAGGGACAACATTGTCCAGGCCATCAGAGATGTCTTGGCTGTGCTATGAAAGCTCTGTGTCAGGTCAGGGTCAAAGGGACACTTGGCTGGTTTGGGGACACGGCTGTGGCTGCTCACCAGCTTGTTCTGGGCTTGGTGGAGGAACTTCCTCTGGGATTCTCTTCCTCTGGGAACCCCATGTCTCCACTCACAAAGAGAAAGGAGGGTCAAAGCCCCCCCGACCTTTGTGCCAGCCTCACTGGCACAGGGGATGGAGGGTGCTCTCTGCTCTTCTGCACGAGGCATCCTGAGTTGTGCCACTGAGAGTTTCCTTTAAAAAGCTGGAGAGGGACGAAGATGCTGTCCCTCCATGAGCTTCATTCTTCTGGTGCATCCCCTGTCCTTACAACCCCTTCCTGTCTTTCCTCCAGTGAATGCCCTTCCTTTGCTAATATTCCTACCCATCCTCTTCTAGCACCTTGTCACAGGACAGCTGAGAAAGCTGCTCAGCTTCATGGGGCACCGCATTCCATCTCACAGTGCTCTGGGGTGTTCTGGGCGGGCTGTGGGCCCCCCTCTATGGAGTCCCCAGCGTGTAGATCTGTGCAGCCGTGTCTTCCAGAAGCTCAAGGGAGCACAATATTTTACAAAGGATATTTTTTTCCAGTGGAGGCCTTTTCCCATGAGTGTCCAGGTCAGAGGCATTAACCAAGACCCTCTGGGCATGTAGATTAAATGGTTTGTGGCCAGTTTCAGCTGGTCATGGTTCCTGAAATAAAACTCCGTGCATGTGTAGGTAAGCCAGAACCGTGCTGTGCGCGCTGACTCTATTCACCAGCACGTGGCTGGTGTTAGGCACCAGTCTGCAGGCTGTGTGGTGCTGTGGGGATGCTTCACCAAGCCAATTCACCCGCAGCATCAGTCTGCTCTCGCTGTTGGGGTGCTGAGGGGAGGGGGATTGCAGGGAACATTCCTACTACATCCCTTTGATTTTTCCCAGTCTCCAGACTCTCAAATTGCTGGAGTTGCTGCATCTCCCTTAGTCCATCTTTTTAGTGGCCTTTTTAGTCCAAGAGGCAGCCCTTCCCCACATGCGACCTCTCTGCACCTTTTGCTGCCTGGACATTTGTGAATGTTATGGTCATTATATGGATATTGCAGTTTGGGTTGTTTAACCCAGACCCGTTTGGAGTCTCTGGCCAGGCTCTGATGTTATGAACTAGATAAAATGTAATTTACTTACACATTAGTACCCTCCACATCATAAAAAGGTTTCAGTTTCCTGCTGGGTCCTAAACACAGCTTGATAACAGTCTTGAGAGTGCACAAACGTAGGCTCTGTTTTTCTAACTGCACTTGCCCCGACTTGCAGTGACGCACCAGGCATGGAAAAATATTTGGTACCCGTTGTGCCCCCACAGTCCTCTCCCTGTGACCAAAATCTTCCCTTTATTATGTGGGTTTTTTCTAATCTTTTGAGTTATATGCAATGCTTGAAGTAGGGGAAAGGGCAAGGCCAGCAGGAGCTGAAGCAGCACCAGCAGCACTGCTGAAGCAGGGAGCCAGGCTGTCCCTTTCCTCCAGCAGTGGGGAGATGAGTCCTGGAAAGTTTTTGGAGCTCTTTGAAATCCAGCTTTTCTTCCTAAGTGTGATAGGAATGATTGCTTTATGGTTCTTCTGTAACTGCTGGAATTGTCTCCATCCCATCCTAAACTTCTGTGCATGCTGGTCCCTGTGTGTCTTGCCATGGGATTTCTTGATACCAACACAACCTGTAACTTTTTCTCTTCAGCCATGTCCTACAGCCAGAAACTTAGTTCACTACCTCCTCTCTCCCCTCTCACCCTGAGTCTGAGCTCACAACCTTCTGCCACCCCAACCCCTTTCCAGTGCTACTGTTCTGGAGCCTCCTGGCTCCAGCATCCAAATCCCCTTCAAACTTGTAAGGCTCTCTGCTTTCCACCCAGCAATGCGTTCACCTCCTGCGGCATCCACGCCTGCTGCTGCCAGGGGCGTGCGTGCACTGGTGGGGCTGCTGGCATTGTCTTTGTGCCACGCACGCAAGCAGTTGCAAAGCAATGTAATCTGCTGTGGTTCCTGCAGCTCTTTCCAGGTGCAGGCCTTGATCTTGCCTTGTTTCTCTTATGCTGTGCAGTTCAGTGTGCTCTGCTCGGATCTCCCTGGTTTGACTCCTGCCTCTTCAGGAGGCTGAAGAGCTTCGCCCACGCTGGCCACTTGCCGGTGATGTTCCCCTCTGCGTGACTTATGGGAAAGTAACATGCCACTGCCTGGCTTGATCTTCACCTTTCCTTCTCAATGTGCAGTCCTGAGATTTACCTGCCTAGGAGAGCTATTCTTTGCTGAGCATGGCAGGTGTTCCTTATACCATATAGACAAAGACAGGGACCGTACCAAGCCCATCGCATCAGCCAGTGAGCTGGGGGGGCTGTGGCCAGCTGGGACAGTCTGCCAGTGAGAATGGTGAAAAATGCAGGTACTTTACCTCTATGGCCTTGGGCTGTCAGTGATAGAAAACACTGCAGAAATGGTCCAGAGAGACCCTGGTGCCCCCAGTCAGCAGCAGATCACCACACCAGGCTATGTGAGATGACAGTGGCTGGCAAGGCAAGGCCGTCTGCCTCTCCTTGCGAGACTGATGGAGTGTGAGCACCAACCAGCTGGGAATGATGGTGGATCACTTGGTGTGTTTGGGCCTGAAGAACTTGTCATCCAGGTCTGCATCCTCTGAAATGGGGTTTGCTGGTTGTCAGGCAGCATCTCTGGTCTCCTTGGGTGTCCATGTTGCAGGATTGGTTTCTCAGTCTCAAAGGAGCTGCAAACTATTTTGTTTTCACCCACTGTTATTACCTACCTATTTAAAAACAAATGGTTGATTAGTTTCATTTTTACGTGGAATGCAGGGCTCAGTTGTCTCTGCAGTTTCATACTCTCTGCTGTCAGATCTAACTGAAAAATGCTGAAACCAGGAGGTGCACAGGAAAAAACTCCTTGGGACTCTGCACTTCTTCATTGCTTTCAGGCCCAATCCCAGCTGTGGGGTGACTTCCTTGCCTGGAGATGCTGTCAGCTGCCTTATAAGCTCTTGCCGTTGTTTATTTTACATCAAATGAAAGGATTTGAGAGATGTGGATCTTGGTCAGGATCAGTAACTGCTCAGCATCATGGCATAATCATGGCATGTGGCAACGTGTCCTCAGCTGTGTCCAAAGCAGTGGGACCAGCAGAGAGAAGGATGGGATTCTGCCACTCTCTTCCGCTCTACCTGGAGCCCTGTGTTCAGCTCTTGAGTCCTCAGCACAGGAAGGACCTGGAGCTGTTGGAGTGAATCCAGAGGAGGCCACAAAGATGATCTGAGGGCCTGGAGAACCTCCTGTACCAGGACAGGCTGGGAGAGTTGGGGTTGTTCGGCCTGGAGGAGAGAAGGCTCCAGGGAGACCTTAGAGCAGCCTCCCAGTGCTGAAAGGGGCTCCAGGAAAGCTGGGGAGGGGCTTTTGATCGGGGAGTGCAGGAATGGGATGAGAGGGAATGGTTTTCANGTCCATGATTCTATTGTTCTATAAAGCTGTGCCATCCAGCTTTACCTGGCTGATGCCTCTGAAAGGCTCCTGTACCTCCTTCCCCCTGGGTGAAGACCTAGCGCTATCTAAAATCTCAGTGCAGAGCTCCAGCGTGGAGACAGGGGATGAAACCTCTGCAGGAGCGGACAGGCTGTAGCTAAAAACCCCAACAGCCACTGTGGCTCCCTTTCTGCTTTTTATTGAATTAACTTAGACAAGGGCACCTAGCAAGCGGCATCCCCTGGCTGGCACAGCTACTGCTGCCGGGGACAACTCTCCTGCTGCAATATCTGGGTTACAAAACACAATGAGTGTGGAGTTGGAGGGTTCCCAGCAGTCAGGATAGTTACCCTGCGAGAGATATCAAAACCAGGGCAACAGTAATGGTATTTCAGACTACCAGGTAACCTTGCCAGGGGAATTTCTGAAGCATTTCTTCATTGGATGCAGGGAAGTTAACTGGGTTTCTGGGCTGTCTTGTCAATGCTGCTCCCTGTGTGTTGCATTGGCCTGTTTTTCCTAAGAAGAAATTCACCTGCGACCTCGGAAATGAGCACAGGAAGGATTGCAGGCAGCTGGTGGCTCTAGCAAATGGAAAATGCAGTGGGAAAAGGTCTGTAAGGGGGATCCAAGGAGAATGATGTGGAGCTGGTAGTACAAGCAGGAGACTGGGGCAGTGGAGGATGCCATCAATGTGGCCCTTTAGAGAAGGGTCTCCTGGCTCCAATGGGACCATCGATGCTTCCCTCTGTCCCACCAGCACCGTGCACTGCGCCAGGAGGAAAATCAGCAGCATGAACTTCCCCTGCTCCCATCACTTCCTCTTTGTGTGCTTCAGCTTTCTGAACTTTACCTGTCCCTCTTGCCATCACCTCATCCGAGAGCCCCCTCTGCTCTGCAGCCTGTTGGCACCTGAGAGAGGGGAGCAGGAACTGTCACTGTGGGCTGGAGCTGTTTGCGCAGCCAGGACTTCCAGAAAAGAAACTCTAGGCAGAGGAGAGATGCACAAACTGTATTTGCATAAGCCAAAAAGAGGAGACAAGGAAGAAAACACCATCTTGTAGAAAAGCCCATGACTCACCAGCACTGGGTGAATTCGTTGGTATGGGTTTAGCTTACTTTTCCCCTCTCGGTCCTCTTGGCGTGACTTGTTTTGTCACCAGTGCTTGCCAAGTGCTTTAGACAGCAATTTTCACCAGGTCTCACTTCCCATCTCTTGAATTTATGAGCATCCAAACCCATTTCCTGCTTGACAAATTGTTGAAAATTTCATCGAAGAGGCCATTAAAAAAATATTTGGTTTGAATGAATCTAAACATTTCATTTGAATAATTTATAAACACTTTATCCTCTTCCAACCTTTTAAAAAACCCTTGTAAAGTACAAATTGCAAGCAACATCTAAATGGCAAGCGATTTTTTAACTATAGAACAGTTTATGCTTTTAGGACAATGGATCATGTTTTTAAAAAACAGCCTCCATCCCATTTTATTTCTGTTTGTGCCCATTTGCAATAATCCATCTTAGCTGGGTGGCTTTTGGCCAGGTTTGGGGCTTCTTGGGATTGCTCCTAAAGTATTGTGATGGGACTGATGGACAACAGCAGTGTCACTGCTTGGCTGGAGGAGAGCGAGACTTTGCTGATGTCCTGAGAGCAGAGGGTGTGCGTTGTATAAAAACTCTTCCATGCACGGGGACCTGGCCTGTGGGCAGGGCTGCTCTGTGCGTATGGGCCGTGGCCTGGCTGGGTGATGCCAACAGCCACTTGCAGTTGAGTGAGACCTTTCCCAGGAGACGGCACCCTCCCGGCTGCACAGACCCTCTCGTGGGACCAGATGTTTCCCCTCCCCACGAGATCTCAGCCAGCCCAGCTTCTCGTGCACGCTGGGAATGGCTCAGCCATTCTTCTTCGTTATACGCTATCTCAGCAGTTCTGGTTTTGTCAAAAGGAATAAATGGAGAACTGAATGGTGCCCGCGCACGGCTCATGTGTGAATGAGAGCAGATGGCAGCGACTGGGAGCTGCCTCTGTGCTCTTGCAGAAGGAGAGAATTTAACTCTTCACTCTGCAGCGATGCAGGAGCGAACATGTTGCTGGCCTTCTGCAGGCAACTCTCAATGTCTTCTGTGGCCGTGAGAGAGCTACGACAGTACCAGCCTCCAGTCTTGGCTTGTGATGGGTTGGCTACTGCTGAAAAATACGGCCATGGTCCCAGAAGAAAGATGCAGCTCCCCACTCAAACCCACAATTTGACAACAAGCCTTGGTGTCGGCTACTGGATCTCAGAGCACCATCATTTCTGCCTTGTCTTGTGTAGATGTGGTGCTTCAGGGCATGGTTTAGAGGGCATGGTGATGTTGTGTTGATGGCTGGACTTGATGATCTTAGAGGTCTTTTTCAACCTTAATGATTCTATGATTCAACAAGTCTATGATTGCATCTTTTCCTTCTAATTGGTCATTTATTAGTCGCGTCTGATCATCTTGGGCAACAAGCAGGACATTGCTATTTGTTTCATCTTGGGGTTCTCCTTGGGGATCCAAACAAAACGCAGTGCCCGTGGTGGCCCTGTTGCAATCTTGCCTTTGACTGAGCTCACCATGATGATGTGTGTTTTGCCACTGCTTGTCCATCACAACAGCCTCTCTAACCGAAGGAGACTTCAGTTAGAAAGGAGACTCATTTTTGGTCCTCATAAATGTTCTTATTAAATAATGAAAACTGGATAAAATGAAACCATCTCTTGTAGAAATCAGGAGGGCAAATAAAGGCAATCATGGCAATGCAGGCAAAGGTAGAGCATGGCCACCCTGCATTCCAGCAGCAAAAGCTGATTGCAGCTCACATAGGGCATCGGTTTAACTTGGCAACGTGAGGCTCTCTGAGTTTCCGTGGGCCTGCCCACACTGACTGTTACCAACTGGGAGTCCAGGACACCGCCCAGCTCTTTCTAGCCACATGCCTCTTTTTGGTCTGGCAAACAGTGCATAAACCCCATGCTCTCTTGTGACCTTAAGACTTCAAGTAACCCCCGAGATCAGACATCAACCCCAGAGACCCTTGCCCTTACTAGATGACCACTATGACCATCCTCTCTTGGCTGGGTTTTGTAGTTTGTTTGGGTGACTCAGCCCCTCCTGGCTTTTTCCTCTGCGATGGGACTCCCATAATGTGAATAAGCAGATAGGAAAACCTTTAAACCATAAATCACCTTGATGAGCTGGGGGGGCTTTGAAAAGGAACATAACCCAGAGGGAAGACATTGTGAACAGTTACCAAGACACATATTTTTTCACCTCTCTGTGCTTGTAAGTTGGAAACAGGATCCTCATAAAACAGCCATGGAAGACCTCTGGTGCCTTTCAGCAAAGATTTGGGCATTTTTCTGTCTCAGGCCCCCAGGGTTTGTCAGGACAACCCTGTATTCTGAGTCTGGATGGAGCTAGGACCAGGAATCATAGAATCCTGGAATGGTTTGTGTTGGTAGGGACCTTAATGCCCATCCAGTGCCATCCCCTGCCATGGGCAGGGACACCTCCCACTGCATCAGGGGGCTCCAAGCCCCATCCAACCTGGCCTGGAACATCTCCAGGGATGGGGCAGCCACCACTGCTCTGGGCACCCTGGGCCAGGGCCTCCCCACCCTCACAACAAAACCTGATCTCAGTCTCCCCTCTTTGAGCAGAAAACCATTCACCCTCAGATCACCTTCATGGCCTCCTCTGGACTCACTCCAACAGATCCATGTCCTTCCTTAATCATAGAAAGCTGGGATTAAATCCTCAGATGCCCACCAGAGCTGCCCCAGCCAACCACAGGCTCATTGCTCTTTCTCCAAGGCCCTGTTCCTCCTCTGGATGACTTTAGACCCGCGCAAGACCAATGCAGAGCGATAGCACTGAACTCTGTTATCAGCCCAAATCAGCTGTAGTTTACCATAGTGCAGGGACCTTAGAAAGGACTCTCTGAGGAAAAATAAATGGGCTGTGCCCTTTTTTGTTTCCTTATAAAGGCTCCCTAGGGTGGCTTCCTTGTTTTTCGCATTTGATTTGCCAAGAAGGTCATGTCTGACAATTCTTGGGTTTCCTGTAGGACTTGTTCAAAGTCTCATGTGCAGAAAATGACCCTCACTGATGAGTACTGAAACCTAAAGGACCAGCCTTTCTCCCTGCTGTTTATTTAGTCGTTGATTGAAGCAAACAAGAGTGACTGACATGTTTAACCATTTTGTCACACCTTAAACAACGGGATGGTGTTTTCCTGGTGCATCTGATGCTACAAAACCACCTGCTCTTTTCCATCCAAAAATTCAGGGAGTGAGACCTACAAGATCTGACTTTCTGATGGTGAAAGAAAACAAACAAGCCTCCAGTTTCCCTCTCAGGAAAACAAATGGTCTTTTGTTATCTCAGCCTGGCCCTCTGGCCAGCTCGAGATTGGAAACCCAGAATTAGCATTTAAAAAAAATCACATTGCATGCATTTTGCAATCTTGCAATTGCACTCCAATCTCTACCAAGACAGAAAAGCAATGAGTGGGAAGTCTTTTACCATCACTTATGCCAACAGCTCCTTCCCTTCTTCCCTGGCCAGCCTTTGCTTGGCTGCTTGTCACTCCCCCCAGGAGGAGATTCTGGGGGAGCCATCTGTACCTACACCACGAGGCAGCTCTGTTCTTCTTCCTCCCCTCACCCAGAGCAACAGGACCAGGCTGCCACGGCTTCTTTCTCTGACTCTGGTTCCTGCTGGTGCTGTCCCAGGCTGGGTAACAAGGAGAAAACCTCTCTTCAGGACTGGGTTGTGCCAGTGGCGGGTGGATGAGGTGGAGGTGAGGGCAGAATGGATGGTTCATGGTTAAGATGTAGAAGGAAGGGGCAGGACAGGTGGCTTTACAGTCAGTCCTAAGGTCCTTACTGCTGGCAGGGGCAGGGAGTACAGCATGGAAAACCCTTTCCCTGGGCCAGGCTCCCTCCCCTCAGCACTGGTATAAATAACCAGGAGTGACTCACGGCGGGAGCGAGGCTGTGAGCTGCAGGCTCTCCTGACCCTGTGATCCTGCGAGTGAGGCATGTTTTCCCTGCAAGTCCCACACAGTGGGGATTTCTGAATTGGCAAAGGGCTGTGGTCTGGGGGCAAGTCAAAGCCAACTGTGAGGGAGAGAAAAACTTCATTTCTAAAATACTCTGGGCTGCCCAGAGGACACGGAGAGCAGCAAGGCCTGGGATCTTCCCTGTGGTGCAAGACAGGGCTGAAACTGTTTGCCTCTGAATAGCCACAGGCACAGGGCATCTATGTGCTTTCAACAGTGTGAGGAGCAATGTCATTCCTCCTGGGGCTCTGGTCCCTCCTGGGGCTCTGGGGTTATTTAGAAATGCTGCAGATCCCTGGAAGCATCTGCACCCAGGGAGAAGGCATCCCAGGCTCTGAACAGAGAAACGAGGAACAGGTTTGCATTCCCCTGCCAGGTGAAAATCTATCCAGTGTGACTTAGAACCAGGCTGGGGTCCTTGGGCAGGAAGCTGCTGTGTCTTCCCCCTGTGCGCCAAGCCCGTTAGCTCCAGCTCGTGCACAACGTGCAGAGGGATGGAGCTACGAGCCGTGTCCTGCTGAGTCCTGAGCCTCCTGCTCTCACCATCCACGTCCCTTCTGGTGCAAGGTGTGGGGCTTGCTTGCAGAAAGTTTCTGGAAGGAAGGCTTAGCATTTGGCACCGTGTGTTTCCCTGCTTGTTGGCTGAGCAAAGAGCTCTGTAAGCTCCCAGAGGACCAGGCTGACTGCTCTGCTCTGTGCCTTTGCACTCAGGGCATGTCCTGCTGCCTGGATTCTCCTGGCACCCACAGCCCAAAGGGAAGTTCAAAGCGATGCCATTTGTTTGAGTAGATGCTACCATGCCCTCCCCTTAGGCTGCCTGGTAAATCCCAGAGAGGATTTACTGAAGCAGGAAACTTTCTAGCAGGCTCTGGAACATGTCTGTGCTCTGTCAATGCATTCACCCTTCTCCCATCTTCTTCCCTGACACCTGAGTCCTGCCACTACTCAGTCCCACTTCCTGTGCCCTTTGGGTCAAGTAAATAGTGGATTGGGAATGTGCCCAAGCCGTGTGTATCTGTGTGTTTGTGCAAAGGTTATTTCATCTCTGGCAGGTCAGGATTCTCTTCTAATTGGTGGTTTTCCACTGTCACTGTCCTTCCACAAGAACCTGCCCAAGTGCTTTCTGTACGTGTCAGTGCCACTGCCAAGATCTCTTGGGACACATTTGCAAAGCAGAAAGTGTGGCCACCAGCGAGGTGTCCCCATCCCCGTAATGCTCCCAGTAGTGCAGCACTAGAGCTGGGTCACAGCTTCCTCCCAAGGAATAGATGACCTGAAAGATGTCCTCAATCCATCAGATCCTCTGATTTAAGCCCTGCAAAACGAGAGCAGTAACAAGGCCAATGAAGGGACACGATGTTGTGCAAATATTACAGGCTTATCTACTTATCTGGATTATGCAACAGGCCTAGAAGAAGTGTTTCCATCCTGTGAACTTCTTTAATGCGTCTTCTGGGCTTGTAGGAGGTGTTGCGACACTGCTGCTCACTCCACTCCAAGGTGTGAGGCAGGTACTGGGGAAATTCTTGACTTACCTGCTGGCTCCCAGACAGACGCCATCAGCAGCTCTTGCTTAACCCTCACACAACACTTGCTCATAGGTCAGTGTGTGACTTTCCTGCTTCCTGAGAAGCAAGGGAGGAAGCAGAACTGGTGCTTTCCAGAGAGGAGGGGGGCACATCCCCACCCTGCTCAACCCTGGTGGTGCAGGGAGGACAGGAACGCAAAATCTTTATGCTGTCTGAGCTCTCAAGTTGCATTTCTAACTGAAATTTGCTGGTGGGAAGCTCACTAGGACAGCTGCCGTGGGACTACTTGGATCAGGACCTGTAAGCTCCAAAGCATTAGGGTCAGCAAAGCCATTTATGTCACATGGCACAAGCGGCAGAGGCAGTGACCTGCATCCAGCTCTGCCTGGTTGTGTCAGTGGAGGCAGCTGGTGGTGGGGCACTCCTCAACAGACAGGGAAAAGGGCCCCGCTACAAGAAATCACCACCTCTTCCCCTTCTGCAGCCTCTGTTAAGCGGGGAGGGGTGATGGTGGGGACATGGCCTGGTGCAACATTTGGGCACAGATGGCTGTCCTGTCCCTTTCCCACGTGGGGCAGAGCCACTTTCAGAGCGTGGGATATGAAAGGATGTGTGTCCCTCCTCACCTGTACGTTGTGGTGCCTTTACGTGGATGCTGACAGCCCTGCTCTGGTTTGCCCTTGTGCTGGCTGTGAAGAAACCCACTGATCCATCCTGCAGCCACTGCTGCTGCAAAGCCTCTCTGTGTCAGCACTGATGCAAAGCTGGACCATTGCCCGCTGCTGTGGAGAGCAAGAAAATAACGGCGTGCATGTGCACTTTCCTTGCCGTTAAAGACAAAAGAAGACCCAGATCCCAGCCAGAGGCCAGCGGTGTGTTTTGAGCCCAAGGGTGCCCTCCATCCTCCATGTCCAGATCAGGGGCAACCTGGTGTAGCCTCCAAGCATAGGGATCTCCTATAGCACCATGCTGGGAAGCAGAGTGCTCATTGCTGGAAGGGAGTCACCCAGTTCACCTGAGCTGGAGAATTTGGTTTCTGCATTTGCCCTATGATTTCTGTAAGGTATTTCAGTTGTGGTGAACCACCACTGACCCATATTCATCTCCGCTCTGTCATACTGATGGTTTGAGGTGTCTTGTCTGAAAGATCATTGATAGTTCATCAAAAATCTATAGTCATCATCAGGAATAATCAGGTCAAATGCTTTGCCTTAGGCTGGGATGGTCAGGGCAGATCTTCATCTCTTGTACTAGGTGATGATCCAGTCCTCTTTAACAGGGCTGTGACGCTGGTGGGGAGCATTCAGAGAGGCTCAGCTCCTGCCATGCAGGTTTGGAAGCCCTGACACTCAGGGCAGAGCCTGTACCCAGTGCTCTGCAGCGAGCAGGCAGCTCTGCTGGGCTTTCCTGAGAACCGATTCAGCAGCAAAGCACTCCCAGGACTGCAGGGGCAGTGAGCAGCCAGCACTGCCACCAGCTTCCTTGTTATTTCTAGCGAATCCCTGGGCTGTGTGCCTGCTGCTCACTTGCAAGGCTCAGCTGCTGATGCAGGAGCCCTGGTTACTCTTGTCCTCCTGCTTTTCTCCCATCCTCTGCTACAGTTTCTCCTCCCTGGCGCAGGTGGTCTCTCCTGACGCCTCCGACCAGAGCTCTTCATGTTCCTTCCAGCCTTCTCAGAGGAGTTTGGGACAAGTGAACTCCCACAGGAGCAGGGTCTGTGTGTCCCGGGCGCACACTGGAGTGTATCCCAGCAGACACACAGGACAGAAATTGGGACATTGGCTCAAATTAAACTCCTATCTGTGTCACACTGCACAAATCCCCCTGAAAACACTTCACTGGAAGCTCTGATTGTCCCCAAGCATAAGCTGAGTAAGATTTTCATAGAATCAT